>CM027863.1:23851994-24079813 GCA_016097605.1 Eucalyptus guilfoylei | reverse complement strand
TATTTCAACACAAACCCTGGCGAACGCTAGCATTGTCATTTGCTCTATCCGTTGATCCATATTGAGTGGTTTACCCACTGCACTGGCCACCTTTCCAATGGATTGAGTTGACCAAAATGAAAAAGGTAAGTTCCGAAGTCTCATCCAAACTGGAACCGAGCGATGGGTGTCTTTACTGAGTTCCAAACCCGGTTTCCATTGCTGCAGAACCAATGGAATCCTTGCAACTGTTATATGGCCTCCTTCAAGGACTTTCCTTCAGAACTCCCTATCCGGTATGCGCAATACAAACAGTCCCCACCCATTAGACATGACTTCGACCATATTCGGACCCCAGGCTTTTTTAAGAGCCTCTTCAATAACTTTAAACGGCAATCGCCTTCCAATGAAATACCCCACAAGACAATCAAAGAGCTTGGGATCAGTAGGTTCAAGATCAGATTCTGTCATCTGTATAACCGGTTTATTATTCACAAAGGACGGAGGAGTATATTCAAGATCATATCCTTTATTCACTCCACTAGCAACAGCAGCCCAAGATCGAGTTACCAGGTTTTTCGACTGACCCCTGCGAAGAGGGCGCTTGGATCTCGATCTACCTCTACTCTTCTCACACGCCTTAACAGGAACAGGAGGAGGTCGAGAGTCATAGAAACAATTTTTTTGTATTTCTTGTTTCTGTTCCAATTTTGTTCCTAGGAACAAAAAAAATAGATTTGGAACAAAAATGCAAACAAACGCATTTCTGTTCTTTTTTTGTTCCCGAGAACAAAAAAAAAGAATTTTTGTTCATAAACAGAAAAAAAGAATACAAACGAACACGCCCTTAGAATACTTGTCGTTCTTAGATAAGAAAACTACTGCAGAGTTATCATAGTAAATTTTTAGCAGCTTAGCAATACTGTCGACAATCACAAGCCTTGAAATAAAATTTCGTAGCCATAATCCATGAATAGTGGCCTCAAAGCATGCTACAAATTCAACTTTCATAGTGGATGTAGTAATAACTGACTACTTCGCACTCTTCCATGAAATTACCCATCCAGCCAGAAGAAACAAGTAACCAAAAGTCGATTTTCTTGTATCCGCATATCCGGCTAAGTTTGAATCTGAATATCCATCACCTCGAGATGATTGGATCTTTTTTAAGTGAGCATATGATTCTTCATTCCTTACAAGTATCTAAGAACTTTCTTTGCAGCTTTCCAATGATCCATTCCAGGATAACTTTGATACTTACCCAGCATTCCGACAGCAAAACTGATATTTGGTCTGGTGCAAGTTTGTGCATACATTAGGCTCCCCACAACATATGCATAAGGAATATTTTTCATTTGTTCTCGTTCCAATTCACTTTTCGGACATTGCATAAGGAACTATTCCTGCTGAACATTTACTCATATTAAATCTCTCTAAAATTTTCTCAATGTAGGCTTTTTGAGACAATCCTAATAATCGTTGTGATCTATCACGGAATATTTCTATTCCTATCACATACGTTGCCTCTCCCATATCCTTCATTTCAAAATTCTTAGAGAGAAATTTCTTGGTTTCATGTAACAAACCAAGATCATTAGCAGCAAGCAAAATATCATTAACATACGGAACTAGAAAAATAAACTTGCTTCCACTAATCTTCATATATATATACACCTATCGTTAAACTTAAGATACCATTGTCGGGAAGCTTGCTTAAGTCCATATATTGACTTCTTTAATTTAAATACCATGTGTTCCTTTCCTTTAATTGAAAAGCCTTCGGGTTGGTCCATATAAACCTATTCTTCTAAATTCCCATTAAGAAAGACGGTTTTTACATCCATTTGGTGTAACTCCAAGTCATAATGAGCCACCAAAGCCATAATGATTCTAAGTGAGTCATTCTTAGAGACTGGTGAAAATGCCTCTTTATAGTTAATACCTTCTTTTTGCGTAAAACCCTTTGCAATAAGTTTGGTTTTTTGTCGTTCAATATTGCCTTTTGAGTCGTGCTTGGTCTTAAAGACCCATTTACACCCAACCTTTTTCCATTCTTTTGGCAATTCAACAATATTCAAACTTGATTTTGATGCATAGATTTTAACTCTTCTTTCAAGGCATTAAACCATTCATTAGAATTTTCACATTCAATGGCATGGGAAAATGAATCTGGATCATTTCCAATTCCTAAGTCAATTTCTGATTCTTGTAGATAAATCATATAGTCATCAGAGATAGCCGACCTCTTTTCTCTTTGAGATCTTTTTAATGCTATTTCTTGTGACTCAGCTATTGGAGGTTCAATATTGGCATCGCCATTATGAAGTGTTTGTTCATTAATTTGTTGTTCTCGATTATTGTTAGGTTGTACTATAATATCAGGAACAACAACTTTAGAAGCTTTGGGTATAAGAACTTCTACCCTTACTTCTTGAATGCAAGCATCACGCACTCTTTCACTCCCATTGATGTCTCCATTCTCAATGAACCTAGCATTTCCAGATTCAACAATTCTTGTACTATGAGTAGGACAATAAAATTTATACCCTTTGGATTTCTCTACATAACCAATGAAATAACCACCGGTCGTTCTTGAATCCAATTTCCTTTCATGTGGATTGTAAATTCTTACTTCTACTTGACAACCCCAAACATGCAGGCGTTGTAAACTAGGTTTCCTTCCCGTCCACAGTTCAAAGGGAGTATTTGAAACTATCTTACTAGGAACCCTGCTTAATAAATACATAGAAGTCTTTAAAGCATACATTCACAAAGATAAGGGTAAAGATGAATGACTCATCATACTCCTAACCATTTCCATTAAAGTACGATTACGCCTTTCTGCTGCACCATTTTGTTGAGCGTTACTCTTGATGATAATCATTGTGGAAAACCGAAGAACTTGAAACAAATGAAGAAATCTGATTTCTCTCCCTTAACCCACTAAACTTTAATGTATTCAATGGATGGAGGAGAGAATACCGAATTCTTTTCTATTGTTGTTGTTCATGTAGGCGGAGAGAGGACCAGACTCTATTTATAGGTTCTTTCAATATGTGCCTTCCATCAAAGCGCCTCTTCAACTTCCATAAAAATCATACCTCCTCATTTTATTAGAGTCGCAACTTCTCATAACCAATACATTATTTATTTCATAACATTTCAACTATTATTAAATCATATAATAAATCATATCATGTGGGCCACAATAATTCTTACAGTAAAATCAATAAAAAGATTAGATTCATTTTAAAAGTTAAGAGATGGGATCATGGATCGATGGACGTTGAGCGTGAGAGTGTAGGTCATGATTGGGAGATATAGAGATAGACTCAAATGAGATGAGAGTGAGACGAAACAAATACTCAGTTAATGGATATTGAGCTTCAAATTAGACATTTTAGAGTTTTTATTTTTCTTAATTTTTTTAGTGGGAAATTTTTCTCAAAAGTTAAGATATATATGTATATATTACTGTCTTGGTTCGAGTGGAAGGACGGTTCCATACCTAGAATTTGGAGTCAGATCAGTACTCAATAGTTCAAATTTATTGGAACCGAGAACCGAACCGACTCTTTTAGAAACCATTGGTTCCGAACCGACTCTTTTAGAAACCATTGGTTCTGGTCTGGTCCGATCCGAGTCCAAGCGATTCGGGCAGTTCACGGTTCTTTTACATATCCCTAATTGTGCCCATCGAGAGGCTTCACACAAAAATTACAACAAACAATCCCAAAGTTTGGTAATTTTCGTATTTTACTCTCAAGCATTTAGAATTGAAACTCGCATGATTGTCAGGTAACTGCTTGATGGGCATGTAGTGAAGAATTTTATAAAGATCAATTGGATACTCAAAGAATCTCAAATGAGTCCTTGAGGGCAAAAGAAAATGTTGCTTGAAGATCCATTATAGACTCAAAAACATAGAGACCTCAAAGGCCCCCTCAAAATACGACAATGTCGTGCATACCATTATTGCGGTAAGGTGCAAATCGAGCGAGAAGAAAAATCTCAGGAAAGTATCACAATCTCACAAGATGGAACGATGGATAACCCCGTGTACGAAAAAATATAATTAATGGGATTTGACATTGTCGGTCTTTTTTCAATGACAAAAAAATTAGGAGTTTATCAATCTTACAATGTTTCTGCAATTATCTGACCTAGACTGCAAATTCTCTTGCATGTCTGCTTGCAAAAACAAAAAATTGTCCTGCATGTCCCCTTGAAAAAAAAAAAAAACACAGGGTGACACAAGCTGCCACCCCCGTACTTTGGTGTCTAATAAAAGATATCGACAAGGCTTAACTTTCCGAGGCAGATGCTTCCAAAATAATTCAATTAACTGGACAAAATCTAATCTCATCCTTAGAAGAAATCCTTAATCTTCGAATTAGATAGAGCACCTCTAGCATAACCGTCTGACAGCTAATTAAAGTGGATAAAGGAAAGTTTGAGCCTGATCGGGATGATTGGCAGTTCACCATGGTGCTTTTGTTCTATCAAATTCTTTTCCTAAATCGAGTTTGCCAAAAAACTTTTAAATAAAATAGTTTGTCTTTTGATTTAATTGTTTTCTTACAAGGTATGAAACAAGTTCTTTGCTCTCACTTATTGTCAACCTCCGTGAGAAGAGTGGGTAGTCTTCTTTCTTTTAAACTGTAACCTTTTAAATTCTTTCCCATTTTGCTTCTCTCGTTTCCACCCTTTTCATTTACTTTTTCCTCCATCCTAGTTCACTTATCAACCTAGAATAGGACCCCATAACTTAAGACAAAATGTACATGAGATTCTGTAACTTGGATTTTAGTACTATTGATGTTAATCTTATCAATGCCTGTTGTACATGCTCCCAGTCCTTATGCTTGTCGTAGCAAGTAGTCAGTTCTTTTGCCTTTTTGAGTTTCTGCCTCTGTATTAATTGAGATTTGGCATACAATAGAAAATCATCACCTGTTAAGAGGAACGGACGCTCCTCGAATAGTACATAAACCTGAATACCTCATTTCCTCGGTTGAAGGGGTCATTTCTGGGGCGTTGCTCTATATTCGGGAGGACTTCCAAGACGTCGACAAGAAAACGTGGCTACAGGTAACTAATTCTTCCTCATTTCCTATACACTGCTTATGTTTATTGAGTACGTTAATTCTCAAAAGTTCTTCTCTGCTCGAAGGAAACTATTGTGAGTATGGCTGTTGCTGGAGCTATCATTGGGGCTGCTATTGGTGGGTGGGTCAACAATAGATTTGGGAGGAAGATATCGATACTTCTAGCCGATGCCCTGTTCTTTATTGGTGCAGTCGTGATGGCCGCCTCTGTAGCTCCATGGATGCTCATCATCGGAAGAATACTCGTAGGTTTAGGCGTTGGAATGGCTTCCATGACCGCGCCTCTCTACATTTCCGAAGCTTCTCCTGCTAGGATACGGGGCGCGCTAGTTAGCACAAATGGTTTCCTCATTACTGGAGGGCAATTCTTGTCTTATCTCATCAATCTTGCCTTCACTCGTGTATGCGTAATCTAGCATAATATCCTTCTCCTATATCAGCGATTTAAGATAAGATATTTGGTAATTATACAAAATTTCTATTTTTGAAATAGAAAAAGAATACAAATGCGTTTGGTAAAAATTTATAAATTTTTGTATTTATTTGTTTTTTCTTCTTACTCACGGACCGCCGATCATCGCCCGTTGCCGCACGACCGTCACACGATCGCCGCACGACTGCCGCACGACCGCCACACAAGCGCCGCACGATCACCGCACGACTGTCGCACCACCGCCGCACGATCGCCACATGACCGTCGCACCACCACCGCACGACTATCGCACGACCTCGTACGATCGTCGCACGATTGCTGCACAACCGCCGCATCGCACGACTGCCACACCATCGCCGCATGACCGCCGCACGATTGCCGCACGATCGTCGCACGAATGTCACACAAACGCCGCACGACTGCCGCACGACCATCGACTGCTGCAGCAGGATTGCCACCCACTAGCCGCGGGAAGGGGCGATGGTCGGTGAGCTGTGGGTGGTGGTCGTGTGGTGGCGATCGGTAACGACGGTTGGCGGTTGGTAACGACGGTTGGCGGTCGGTAACGACGATTGGCGGTCGGTAATGATGGTTGGCGGTCGTGCGGCAGCAAGAGGCGGACGTGCGGTGGTTGGCGAGGGCAGGCTGCCGGCGGATGGTGGCGGTCGTCGGCCAATAGGTTGTGGGCAGCGGCTGGTGGGCTACGGGCGGTGGCACTTGTTGCCGGCAGTCGCTGGCGGTCGGCTACTGACGATGGCCGCGGGCGGCAGGAGGTGGCCGATGGTTAGCAGGCAACTGATGGTGGCCGCAATAAGAAAGAAGAACAAAAGAAAAATAGACAATAAAAGAAAAACTTATTTTTAGAAATTGTTTCCGTGAACAAGAAGTTATTTTTTTTTGTTTCTTATTTTTATTCCAAATCTATTCCCCAGCTCCTTTTCTATTCCATGGAATAGAAAAATAAGTTGGCGTTACCAAATAGATTTTTTTTTTTTGGGAGCATAAGAATAGAAATCGAGAGAAATAGAAATGTGACTATGCATGCCCTTAGTTTCTTTTCAATAATGTCATTAAAGATGCGGTGTGCCATTTCACGTGTACTTGGCGACTCATGGTTGTCTTCACAAACATGATATTAATTAATAATGACACTTTGACACAAAAGACTTAAAAGAAATATCATAAGGGATAACTTGACAGTAATATTCTTTAGATATTCGTTCTATTTTACATGGCTTAATCGAGGAAATTATTTTGAGAAAGAGAGGATATTACCATAATTGTCAAATTGCTATGCATATCATTTGGATAAGAGTACATCTAATTCAGTCCAGTACAAATTCAATCTCGTGGATATTGGATTACTTCTTATATAATATAAAAGATTTCAAAATTAGAGATTTTTTTTTTTTTGGGTTCAAAATTTAAATTGGAGATGAGGAGGAAGTCGGGGGCGGTTTCGCAGGCGTGCCAGGCATCAAAGAGAGAGAGAGAGAGAAACCGAATCCTGGTCTGAACATAGTCAGCCTAGGCAACCGTGAACAATTAGATGTCCCTGCACGCTCGATGGATTTGGTCGGTGGGCCCCGCTTTGGATAATTTCCGATTGGATTAATGGATAAAGCTTTCGACTCTTCCGACTTTTGAACTCTCTTTCCCTCAGATGTCATCTTTTCAATTGAAAGATTCCCTTGTGTTCTTGTCGAACTTTTCTTGCCTTTTTCTCGATTGTTGTCATCCACCCTTTACTTGGAAATCACACACTCATTCCCTGCTCTCTCCTGTGGCCACAGCTTTTTTCCAAAAGTGTCGAGGTAGCGGTGTTCTTCAGGATCACATCTACACCGATACTCGGATCTTTTCGGCCCCGAACCCCGCTCCCCCGACCCGGTTCTATATATGGACGTGTAGACTGCGTTGGTGTTGGATTGAATCATCATTCATCCGCCATCTTATTCATAGTTTGCAGGAGTCCAGAAGACCCAAAAAGCAGAGAGAGGGAGAGAGGGAGGGAGAGAGAGAGAGTGGGAGGAGAAAATGAGGCTTTTCCTGGTTCTCCTTCTGGGTATGCTTTGTTCTCGTTCTACTTTTCCCAGTTTCTTTGTCGTTCTTTCAGGATTTCAGCGCCAGAGACTATATTTGGGTGCATGTCATTTCGGATATGTGATTCTCTGTTCCAGTGCCTCATGGAGAGTTCGGTCGATCAGATTCGGCGGGATCGATGGGCTGCATTTTTAAAGTTTTTTACCCGGTGTGTCGTTTGCTGAAACTCGATAAAATAGAATAAGTGAAGTTTTTTGGTAAAGTAATTTTTTTTTTTTGGTAAAGAATAGAATAAGTGAAGTTTTTTGGTAAAGTAATTTTTTTTTTTTTTTGGTAAAAATAGAATAAGTAAAGTTGTTAGACGAAAAGGTGGAAGTTTTGGAGTGTAGCGTCCAACGGCTGATTTATGTTTTAATCTTGTTGAAAGTTGTAATATAACATGTAGTCAAAGAGATGATAAGAGGGTTGGTATAAAAAATTTAATGTTTTGCATTGGTATAAAAAATTGAGCCTTTTTCATGTTTGGAAGGGAATCGCGTACTGTCCATTTCGGGTAAGTAGATAAATGACTCTTTCTTTCATTTTTAGCAGAAAGTCCTAGATTTAAGGTTCTTTCTGAAGTGTGTGCGCGAGGAAGGGAAAAGATGGAGGTAGGTCACACCAAACCTGATAAAACGGAGTTCACCGAATGTTGGCGCACGACATGGAAGACGCCATATATTATGAGGCTTGCACTGTCGGCTGGAATCGGTGGCTTGCTGTTTGGCTATGACACGGTAGATCAAGCTCTTGCCTTGATTTTATTTCCATTTGCTACGATTTACAGCTAATTAAAATGGATTAAGGAAAGTTTGAGCCTGATCGGGATGATTGGCAGTTCGCCGTGTGGTGCTATTGTTCTATCAAATTCTTTTCCTAGGTCGTGATAGCGGAATTGTTCCAATCACTGAGTTTTGCCAAAAAACTTGTGAATAAAATACTTTGTTTTTTGATTTAATTGTTTTCTTGGTAAGGTATGAAACAAGTTCTTTGCTCTTTCTCTTATTGTGAAACTCCAAAGTGAGAAGAATGGGTGGTCTCCTAACTTTTAAATTCTTTTAACCTTTTCTTTTACTTTTTCCTCCATCCTAGTTCACTTATCAACCTAGAATCGGACCCCATGCCTTAAAGACAAAATGTACATGAGATTCTATAACTCAGTTTTTAGTAGTATTGATAATCTTATCGATGCCTCGTTGTACATGCTCCCGTCCTTATGCTTGTTGCAGCAAGTAGTCGGTTCTTTTGCCTTTTTGAGTGTTTGCCTCTGTATTAATTGAGATTTGGCATACAATAGAAAAGCATCACCTGTTAAGAGGAACGAACGCTCCTCGAATAGTACATAAACCTGAATACCTCATTTTCTCTGGTTGAAGGAGGCATTTCTGGGGCATTGCTCTATATGCGGGAGGACTTCGAAGTCATCAACAAGAAAACATGGTTACAGGTAACTAATTCTTCCTTATTTCCTGTAAATTGCTTATGTTTCTTGAGTACGTTAATTCTCAGAAGTTCTTGTCTGCTCGAAGGAAACTATCGTGAGTATGGCAGTTGCTGGAGCTATCGTTGGGGCTACTGTTGGTGGGTGGATCAACGATAGATTCGAGAGGAAGATATCGATACTTCTGGCTGACGCCCTTTTTTTTATTGTTGCTATTGTGATGGCCACCTCCGTAGCTCCATGGATTCTCATCATCGGAAGAATACTCGTAGGTTGAGGCGTTGGAACGGCTTCCATGACCGTGCCTCTCTACATTTCTGAAGCTTCACCAGCTAGGATACGGGGCGCGCTAATTAGCACAAATGGTTTACTCATTACTGGAGGGCAATTCTTGTCTTATCTCATCAATCTTGCCTTCACTCGTGTATGCGTAATCTAGCATAATATCCTTCTCCTATATCAGCGATTTAAGATAAGATATTTGGTAATTATACAAAATTTCTATTTTTGAAATAGAAAAAGAATAGAAATGCGTTTGGTAAAAATTTATAAATTTTTGTATTTATTTGTTTTTTCTTCTTACTCACGGACCGCCGATCGTCGCCCGTTGCCGCACGACCATCGCACGATCGCCGCATGACCGCCGTACGACCGCCGCACGACCGCCGTACGACCGCTGCACGATCGCCGCACGATCGCCGCATGACCATCGCACCACCGCCGCACGACTATCGCACGACCTCGTACGATCGTCGCACGATTGCTGCACAACCGCCGCATCGAACGATTGCCGCACCATCGCCGCATGACCGCCGCATGATTGCCGCACGATTGTTGCACGAATGTCACACAAACGCCGCACGACTGCCGCACGACCATCGACTGCTGCAGCAGGATTGCCACCCACAGCCCACTGGCCGCGGGAAGGGGCGATGGTCGGTGAGCTGTGGGTGGTGGTCGTGCGGTGGCGGTCGGTAACGATGGTTGGCGGTCGTGTGGCAGCAGGAGGCGGTCGTGCGATGGTTGGCGATGTCAGGCTGCCGGTGGATGGTGGCGGTCGTCGGCCAATAGGTTGTGGGGAGCGGCCGGTGGGCTACGGGCGGTGGCAACTGTTGCCGACAGTCGCTAGGGGTCGGCCATCGACGATGGCCGCGGGCGGCAGGAGGTGGCCGACGGTTAGCAGGCAACTGATGGTGGCCGCAATAAGAAAGAAGAACAAAAGAAAAATATAAAATAAAATAAAAACTTATTTTTAGAAATTGTTTCCGTGAACAAGAAGTTATTTTTTTTTGTTTCTTATTTTTATTCCAAATCTATTCCCCAGCTCCTTTTCTATTCCATGGAATAGAAAAATAAGTTGGCGTTACCAAATAGATTTTTTTTTTTGGGAGCATAAGAATAGAAATCGAGAGAAATAGAAATGTGACTATGCATGCCCTTAGTTTCTTTTCAATAATGTCATTAAAGATGCGGTGTGCCATTTCACGTGTACTTGGCGACTCATGGTTGTCTTCACAAACATGATATTAATTAACAATGACACTTTGACACAAAAGACTTAAAAGAAATATCATAAGGGATAACTTGACAGTAATATTCTTTAGATATTCGTTCTATTTTACATGGCTTAATCGAGGAAATTATTTTGAGAAAGAGAGGATATTACCATAATTGTCAAATTGCTGTGCATATCATTTGGATAAGAGTACATCTAATTCAGTCCAATACAAATTCAATCTTGTGGATATTGGATTACTTCTTATATAATATAAAAGAATTCAAAATTAGAGATTTTTTTTTTTTGGGTTCAAAATTTAAATTGGAGATGAGGAGGAAGTCGGGGGCGGTTTCGCAGGCGTGCCAGGCATCAAAGAGAGAGAGAGAGAGAAACCGTATCCTAGTCTAAACATAGTCAGCCTAGGCAACCGTGAACAATTAGATGTCCCTGCACGCTCGATGGATTTGGTCAGTGGGCCCCGCTTTGGATAATTTCCTATTGGATTAATGGATAAAGCTTTCGACTCTTCCGACTTTTGAACTCTCTTTCCCTCATATGTCATCTTTTCAATTGAAAGATTCCCTTGTGTTCTTGTCGAACTTTTCTTGCCTTTTTCTCGATTGTTGTCATCCACCCTTTACTTGGAAATCACATAGTCATTCCCTACTCTCGCCTGTGGCCACAGCTTTTTTCCAAAAGTGTCGAGGTAGGGGTGTTCTTCAGGATCACATCTACACGATAGATACTCAGGATCTTTTCTGGCCTTGAACCTCGCTCCCCCGGCCCGGTTCTATATATGGACGTGTAGACTGCGTTGGTGTTCAATTGAATCATCATTCATCCGCCATCTTATTCATAGTTTGCAGGAGTCCAGAAGACCCAAAAAGCAGAGAGAGGGAGAGAGGGAGGGAGAGAGAGAGAGAGAGTGGGAGGAGAAAAGGAGGCTTTTCCTGGTTCTCCTTCTGGGTATGCTCTGTTCACGTTCTTCTTTTCCCAGTTTCTTTGTCGTGCGTTCAGGATTTCAGCGCCAGAGACCGTATTTGGGTGCATGTCGTTTCGGATATGTGATTCTCTGTTCCAGTGCCTCATGGAGAGTTCGGTCGATCAGATTCGGCGGGATCGATGGGCTGCATTTTTAAAGTTTTTTACCTGGTGTGTCGTTTGCTGAAACTCGATAAAATAGAATAAGTGAAGTTTTTTGGTAAAGTAATTTTTTTTTTTTTTTGGTAAAGAATAGAATAAGTGAAGTTGTTAGACGAAAAGGTGGAAGTTTTGGAGTGTAGCGTCGAAAGGCTGATTTATGTTTTAATCTTGCTGAAAGTTGTAATATAACATGTAGTAAAAGAGATGATAAGAGGGTTGGTATAAAAAATTTAATGTTTTGCATTGGTATAAAAAATTGAGCCTTTTTCATGTTTGGAAGGGAATCGCGTACTGTCCATTTCGGGTAAGTAGATAAATGACTCTTTCTTTCATTTTTAGCAGAAAGTCCTAGATTTAAGGTTCTTTCTGAAGTGTGTGCGCGAGGAAGGGAAAAGATGGAGGGAGGTCACACCAAACCTGATAAAACGGAGTTCACCGAATGTTGGCGCACGACATGGAAGACGCCATATATTATGAGGCTTGCACTGTCGGCTGGAATCGGTGGCTTGCTGTTTGGCTATGACACAGGTAGATCAAGCTCTTGCCTTGATTTTATTTCCATTTGCTACGATTTACAGCTAATTAAAATGGATTAAGGAAAGTTCGAGCCTGATCGGGATGATTGGCAGTTCGCCGTGTGGTGCTATTGTTCTATCAAATTCTTTTCCTAGGTCGTGATAACGGAATTGTTCCAATCACTGAGTTTTGCCAAAAAACTTGTGAGTAAAATACTTTGTTTTTTGATTTAATTGTTTTCTTGGTAAGGTATGAAACAAGTTCTTTGCTCTTTCTCTTATTGTGAAACTCCAGTGAGAAGAATGGGTGGTCTCCTAACTTTTAAATTCTTTTAACCTTTTCTTTTACTTTTTCCTCCATCCTAGTTCACTTATCAACCTAGAATCGGACCCCATGCCTTAAAGACAAAATGTACATGAGATTCTATAACTCAGTTTTTAGTAGTATTGATAATCTTATCGATGCCTGTTGTACAGGCTCCCAGTCCTTATGCTTGTTGCAGCAAGTAGTCAGTTCTTTTGCCTTTTTGAGTGTTTGCCTCTGTATTAATTGAGATTTGGCATACAATAGAAAAGCATCACCTGTTAAGAGGAACGAACGCTCCTCGAATAGTACATAAACCTGAATACCTCATTTTCTCTGGTTGAAGGAGTCATTTCTGGGGCATTGCTCTATATTCGGGAGGACTTCGAAGTCATCAACAAGAAAACATGGTTACAGGTAACTAATTCTTCCTTATTTCCTGTAAATTGCTTATGTTTCTTGAGTACGTTAATTCTCAAAAGTTCTTGTCTGCTCGAAGGAAACTATCGTGAGTATGGCTGTTGCTGGAGCTATCGTTGGGGCTGCTGTTGGTGGGTGGATCAACGATAGATTCGGGAGGAAGATATCGATACTTCTGGCTGACGCACTTTTTTTTATTGGTGCGATTGTGATGGCCACCTCTGTAGCTCCATGGATTCTCATCATCGGAAGAATACTCGTAGGTTTAGGCATTGGAATGGCTTCCACGACCGCGCCTCTCTACATTTCTGAAGCTTCTCCTACTAGGATACGGGGCGCGCTAGTTAGCACAAAAGGTCTCCTCATTACCGGAGGGCAATTCTTGTCTTATCTCATCAATCTGGCCTTCACTCGTGTATGCGTAATCCAACATAATGGCCTTCTCCTATATTAGCGATTTAAGACAAGCGAATAAGTTGGCCTCTTTGAATTTTAGGTACCTGGGACTTGGCGTTGGATGCTCGAGGTAGCTGGACTTCCCGCCTTTGTTCAATTCATCCTCATGTTATTTCTGCCAGAGTCTCCAAGGTGGCTCTACAGAAAGGTAAGGGTCGAAGCTCTTAACTTATTTTACATTTTAGTATCTACTGGTCTTGTATCTGATTGTAATAGTTGCAGGGATGTATACTGAGAATTTGTCGATGGAAAATTCTAGTCTTTTCCTTACAATCATAGCTTTTGGAGGCATGATCGATTTATTGATTAATTTTAGTTTCTTTTAAAACTAGGAATCTGGTTTCATGTTGTTTAGTAGTTAAGTCACATCATTTTCTTGTTTGAATAATGGTTTTGCTAGCTATGCATTCAGACAAACTGTGGAGAATTAAATGCTTGGGGGTTACCATTTGAGATCGTGTAGAGGGATTAGTTTTCAGTTAATTCATATTCTTGCAGGTCTTGGGAAGTCCCTATCGTACATGACATGACCTGGTATAATTTTCTTGACTTCCATTTTGTTTTCACCATCAGTTTTCAGTTTTATATACTTTGTTGAGTTTTGGAAAAATTATATAGACTTGATCTTGCAAATGTTTGTATGTTAGACACTTATTTCTCTACCTGGAGCATGAACCCAAAAATTATTCATTTTTTGTTGTTTGATCCATTGTTGATAATTATGTATCTCAATGATACGGTCATCAGGTTCGGTTGCTGATTCTTTTAAATAAGATGCATGTCGTGATTGAGTTGAGAGTTTGTCTTGCAACTTTTTTTGATGCCGGCCGTGTTTATATTATGCAATAGAGTTTTGTCAGGTTAGCTGGACTATTGGGAATGACTTAATCCATTTTCCTACTTCTGTATTCTAACATAATGTCATGTGTCTACGACATGGGCTGGTACATTATATTGTCTCTGATATACATATGTCCACTGTAAAACAGAAAAAGATCGATGAAGCTAGGAGTATTTTGGACAAGATTTATCCTGCCAATGACGTCGAGGACGAAATGAATGCCCTACAAGAATCTGTTGAAGCTGAAATAGCCGATGAGAGCATTGGGAAAGAGAGTATGATTGCCAAAGTGAAGGGTGCTTGGAGTAACCCGGTAGTTAGAAGAGGATTATATGCTGGAATTACGGTTCAAGTGGCTCAGCAGTTTGTGGGAATTAACACAGTCTTGTATTACAGTCCTACGATAATTCAGTTTGCTGGGTTTGCTTCGAACAAGACCGCTTTGGCTCTCTCCCTCATAACTGCCGGCCTCAATGTGGTTGGTACTGTTGTGAGCATGGCATTTGTGGATAGATATGGACGGAGAAGGTTGATGATGGTTTCCATGTTTGGCATTATCTCTTGCTTGGTTGTGTTGTCCGTCTTATTCTGGCAAGCGTCCCTACACGCCCCTCCCGTTAGTGAGTTGGGATCTAGCCACTTTGGTGGAAACACTACATGTCCCGCTTATTTGTCGGCTCCAAATGCAGCCTCATGGAACTGCATGTCTTGCTTACAAGCTAAATGTGCATTTTGTGCCGATGGTACAAATAAGGTAAACTTTACTTCAATTATTCTTTTCGAGCAATTTGTCCCGAGTGTTTTCGTCCCTTTTTATAATGCATAAGCTAAGCTTGCGTATTGTGTTCGTTTGTGATTTAGTATCAACCTGGAGCATGCCTGATTTCTGACAAAGGAATAAGGGGCACGTGCCGAGGTGAGCGACGGATATGGTTCGAGAATGGCTGTCCAAGCAAGTTCAGAATATTCGCCGTCCTTCTCCTTGGGCTGTACATCATAACTTACGCACCTGGGATGGGAACCGTGCCATGGATCGTGAATTCAGAGATTTACCCACTGAGGTATCGAGGCACCGGGGGAGGGATTGCAGCGGTCGCCAACTGGTCCTCGAATTTAGTTGTGAGCGAGACGTTCTTGACCTTGACAGAGCTTCTTGGCTCGGCCGGCACCTTCCTCCTTTTCGCTGGGTTTTCCTTTCTCGGGCTCATCGCCATTTACTTCTTGGTGCCGGAAACCAAGGGGTTACATATTGAGGAAGTTGAGAAGCTGTTGCAAGAGGGATACAAGCCTAAGGCTTTCAAAAAGAGGAAATCCAAATTTGAAGGGTCTTCTTGAATTGTTCTCTTCTTCTTCTATATCAAAAGCAGTTTAGCTTGACTGCATTGGTTTGGATTTCTTAGAATAAATCTCTTCATCTTATGAACAATAATTGGAGATTGATCACATGGCAATTTAGTAAGGAAGGTGTAAAATTCTGTAGCTTCAGTTGAAATCATGGTACTTCAATTTTATGGTAATTTAGCAAGAGGTGTAGAATCTTGTCTCCTTCAAGTACTTTCGTAGTTTTAGTTGAAATAATTGGTCTGTCATAATGCAAAGAAACCATTTCTGATTATAGGGTCTTCCTTGTTAGTCATCGCAAGCATTTTGTGATAATGATTTTCTATGAATCCGTGCAACTTTCGACGATGGAAGTATTTTAGGCCCAATTCTCTTAAGAAGTTGTAACTATAATAAGTATTCAAGCTTTGATCTAAACTATTTTTTATCGCATAAAAAACAATGATTTTAACTCAAGTGTCAATTCTAACCTAATTTTTTTTTATTTTGTCTAACTAAAAACGTCAATTTTCACTTTTTCTTTGTCTCATAAAACAGTATGAACTTTCAATCAATACTTGAATATGACCCTATTTAGTTTCTTTTAAATGATGCCATTAAAGATGCGATGTGTTGTCTCACATGTACTTGGGAACTCACGGTTCTCATCACCGAAGCTACCGCCCCAATTTAAATAGTTTCGAGTCAAACTCATCACCACAACATATTCTCCTCCTCTTCCACCATCATCTTCTCCTCCATCTCTCTTCTTGAGGACCACGAAGAAGCATAAGCCCGGTGGTCTAGCACCTCTCCACCCCCCTCTCCCACTACCCCAAGGCCGCCGCCTTGCACCACGCCCTCTACCCCCGCCTCACCGCCGCCACTCTTGCCGTTGTCGCTGCCGCCCACGAGACTCCCTCTGCTCTATCAACCTCTCCAAGTGCCGCAAGCTTGTTGGGTTGCGGCGGCTTAGGCGACCTCCACAGGTCACCATGCCGCACGACTACGGTGAGGGGGCCGTTGATCCGGGTGGAGTGACCCCTCGTGAGTTGCGGCGGCCTAGATTTGGGTCGCTGCGACTCAGAAGGCAACCTCTGCC
Source organism: Eucalyptus guilfoylei (assembly GCA_016097605.1). Taxonomy (NCBI): domain Eukaryota; kingdom Viridiplantae; phylum Streptophyta; class Magnoliopsida; order Myrtales; family Myrtaceae; genus Eucalyptus; species Eucalyptus guilfoylei. The sequence goes on along the minus strand of CM027863.1, from coordinate 24,063,171 downwards.
GATCGTCGCGCCATGCGACCATGGAGAGGGGGTCGTCGATCTGGGTCAGGCAACCCTCGAGTTGCGGCGACCTGCAGAGGTCGCTCGACCCTTTGAAGATGGTCGCCTGAGTCGCCGCGACCCACTGACGTCTCTCGAGCCATTGCCAACCCCTCGTTGCTCGGGAAAGATAAACAGTGTCGCAAAACAAGGGTCAAAATAGAAAAACAAAAAGTTGGTGAGGATAGTTTCAGGAAAAAAAAATGTACAGTACCATAAGCCATGCTGAGAAAGCTGAAAGCCCAATGCAGCCTCCCACTTGCCTTGAGCTTTTAGTCTTCTAAATGCCCACTTTTCCTTAAGGGGGTTTGCAAAATACTTGCCAAATATCCAATATTTGGCCCAAAGGGCTTTCGGTATCTAAAGTCCTTGGCAAATGCAACTCCCAAACACACCATTTGTGCATAGGGGTGAGTATGGTCTGGATGGACACTTCATACTTTAAATTTGAGAATCGCTCATTAAGGATCGATTTCGAAAAATTAGAACCAAGACCACCTAGGAACGGGACTGTTGGTCTGGTTCAATTCCTGGGTGGGTTCATGGAACAATTCCCATTGAGTTTCACACACTTAGTGCAATAATTTCCAACAAGCCAAAGTAAATAAAAAAAAAAAAAAACAAAGAACTTTCATATTCCTAATTGTAAAATCAGTAAAAAGATTGGATTTATTTTAAAAGTTGAGAGTCAAGATTGTGAATCGATGGATATTGAGCATAAGAGTGGAGGCCGTGAGTGAGAGATAGAGAGATGGACTTAGAAGAGATGAGAGCGAGATGAATTAAGTATTCAGTCAATGGATATCGAGTTTCAAATTAGGGATTTTAGAACTTTCATTTTTCTTAAATTTCTTTTTGGTGGGAAATTTTTTCTTAAATATTAAATATATATTTATAAATTACCATTTTGGTTCAAATAGTGAAGGTATAGTTGTGCGTATGGGTGAGTATAGTTCGGGTGGGTAGTTCCTACTTTAAAATCGAGAACCTTCCACCAAGGATTGGTTTTGAAAAATTGGAATTGGGAACCACCTGGGAGTTGAACCACCAGTGCGGTTTGATTTCCAAGTGAGTTCATGGAACCGTTCCCACCGAGTTTCACACACTCAATGCAACAATTTAAGACAAGCCAAAGTAAAGCAAAAAATAAAGAACTTTCATATTCTTAAGTGTAAATGTTAGACAATTCATAAAATTCTTTGATGCGGAAATTCAAAAGAATATAGTGATCTTTGATCTTCATGATTTTCACAAATAGATGAAGACGTACCTTTAGCTATAGCGTTACTCTTGATGATAATCGTTGTGGAAAACCAAAGAACTCGAAACAAATGAAGAAATCCGATTTCTCTCCCTTAACCCACTAAACTTTAATGTATTTAATGGATGGAGGAGAGAATACCGAATTCTTTTCTGTTATTATTGTTCATGTAGGCGGAGAGGAGACCGGACTCTATTTATGGTTCTTTCAATAGGTGCCTTCCATCAAAGCGCCTCATCAACTTCCATAAAAATCATATCTCTTCGTTTTATTAGAGTCGCAACTTCTCATAGCCAATAAATTATTTATTTTATAGCATTTCAACTATTATTAAACCATGTAATAAATCATATCATGTGGGCCACAATAATTCTTACATTCTCCCACTTGGCCCATATGATTTTCCTTTCATGGTTTAATAAAGACTGTAATGTGCACAAAAACATTATGCTATAAAATTTTCATTAAATTGGCAAACACATAATAATCACAATTAAGTAAAGAGAACTAATGCGAGTCATAGTGGTTGTATTTCATTAATCGACATAGTCCATTTTATGCACTACAACTATAGCACTTTACTTAACTTGATCCATAAAAGAGAAGTACAAAGAATAGTCCAACTATAATGTCTATTTAGAAACTATCCTGTTTAACATTCATCTATTTTCCTTAATATATACTAAATAGAAAACAGGAAATATCATAAACACGTAAATGAGCTCAAAGTGTCAAATACATACAGTCATAATACAAACATTAATGACGTCCAATAATGCCCATCTTTTCAACATGCTCATTAAATGTTTTGGGCGGCGGTCCTTTTGTTAAGGGACCTGCTATCATAAGATTGGTGCTAATGTGCTCAATTGACACTCTTCGTTTCTGAACTTCTTCTTTAACAGACAAGTATTTGATCTCCATATGCTTAGCACCCTTAGGGTGCGTTTGTTTGTGTTTCTGTTCAAAAAGTGTTCCAGAGAATAGAAATAGAAAAAATTATTTATGTTCCGGGAAACAATTTTTGACCAGAAAAACGTGTTTGGTAAACTTGTTCCGGGAATAAAAAAAGAATCGAAACACGTTTGGTAAATTTGTATTCTTTTTTTTTGTTTCTTTTAATTTCCTTTTTTTCTTTCATTTTTCTTTCATTTTTCATTTTTCATTTTTTCTTCTTTTGGCCGGTCGCTGGCCTCGGCCATGGCCGGCGACCGGCCGACGAGGGCCGGCGGCCTCGCCCAAATCCGACGAGGTCGAGCCTCGCCGGTGGTTGGGCGAGCTTGGCCTCGCCGGGCCACCGCCAGGTCGGTGTCGCTTGACGGTGGCCCGGTGAGGTCGAGCCTCGCCGGTGGTTGGGTGAGCTCGGCTTTGCCGGATCTGGGTGAGCCTAAGCTCGGCCAGCTAAGGCGAGGCCGGGCCTCGCCAGGGGTCGGCGACGCTTGTCCTCGCCGGGGGTTGGCGACGCTCCGGTGAGGTCGCCGGCCCTCGACGGCCAGTCGCCGGTCATGGCCGAGGCTGGTGACCGGCCAAAGAAAAAAGAAGAAGAAAAGAAAAAGAAAAGAAAGAGAAGAAAAGAAAGAAGAGAGAAAATATTTGTTTCTCAAAATTGTTCAAGAAACAAGAAACAAGTTTTTTTTTTTTTTTTGGTAAAGGTAATAAATATATATAGCTAAGGCAAATTACAAAAGACCGGCACCAAAAACCTACACTCAAACCTCAAAACGAGACAGAGTGTAGGGGAGCCAATGTAAAATGCCACAAAGGCAAACAAGAAAAGCCACAAGGGCAATAGCAACACAAGAACAAGCAGGAAAGAAATAACAACAAGGTTGACCAACCCTTAGCCCACCAAAGGAAGCGGGCTAAGAACGGAGAGCCAACAAAAGCTAGGAGCAACTCGCGCAAAACAGCAACTAAGGAGCATTGGGCGGACGAGAGAACACCGTAGGGTCAAAACCCCAACCACGCTGAAGCCTCTTATTCCTCGGGGTAGGAGGAACATCTTTGAATGTTATAGCTTTATCCCTCACAACCTTAATAAGGTGGTTTTTTTAGAGCCGAGACCACTAAGGATTCGCCCCAAAATATAATCGCATTCCTCTTTTTCCAAATAAGGTGACACATAGCTCCAAAAGAGAACCACGCAATGCAATGGAAGAAGTCCTTGCTGGATAAGAACTTTAAGGCCCAACTGAGGATGTCTTTCCAACATCTATTCTGCCACGGGAGGTTACACCTAGCGACCCAAAAGTAGGCTAGAGAAGCCGAGGTGCGACACCCGAAGAATAAATGTTCAACAGAATCTAGAACATCATTGCAGAAGGCACAAACATTATAGTCGATCCTTCCATAAGAAAGAAGCAGCATCTGAGTCGGCAGGCGATTTTTGGTTATAAGCCATAAATTAAACTAGAACCGCGGGGCTATAGCATTGTCCCAAACAAAAGACGCCCAATCAACAAGATCCTTCTTGACTCTAATGGAATTCCATGCTGAAGCTACAGAGAAGGATCCAGAAGCATCACAGCACCAGGTAAACTTGTCACGAGCCGAAGAAAGGACCGGAAGAGAGATCCCCCATCTTTCCAAAAAGGATTTAAATAAACAACCCACCGAGGTAAACAGATCCGCAACAACAGCATAGTCGGGAAGACATAAACCTTCACGGAATGAGCAAGGGATAAAGGCATCAAGCGGGCCACAAGAAAGCCAGTGATCATGCCAAAGAGACACTGATAGGCCATTTCCAATCTTCCACACAAAGGATAACCAAAAGTAATTCCTCAGTTGAAGGATTTTTTTCCATGCCCAAGAACAATGACGAGGCTGGGAAGAAATCCAAAAGTTTCTTTTCTTTAAGAAGTTAGAATGTACCCACCGACACCACAACGATTCTTTATCAGTGAAAAGAATCCAGATAAATTTAAGCATGGAGGCCTTGTTGCAATCTTTAAGATTCCGAATGCCTAGACCGCCCTCAACCTCCGGGAGACAGACATCATCCCACGAGACTTTGGCCCCACCCCGGCCAAGGGTCGTGCCCTTCCATAAAAACTGTCTCAAAATGCGCTCAATACTAGCTAATACCGAGGACGGCAGGTTAAAGACACTAGTCCAATATGCTTGAATTGAAAGGAGTACTGACCTTATGAGTTGCAACCTCCCAGCATAGGACAGAAAGCGATGAGCCCAAGATTGAACCCTGGCAGTAATACGGTCAGTCAATGCAACACAGTCTACTTTGCCCAATCTAGTAGTAATAATCGGAACACCCAAATAGCAAATCAGCAGTTTCCCTTCCTAAAAACTGAAGGCCCATTGCACCCTATTCCGAAGAGACGAATCCCCTCCTGAGATGAAGATCTCACTTTTGTTTTTATTTGGGTAAAGGCTGCTCCATGAGGAGAAAATGTCCAAACCCCTTTTTAGCATCGTCATCGACGCCCAATCAGCTTGACAGAAAAGGAATACGTCGTCGGCGAAAAAGAGGTGAGTCAACTGCACAGATTTGCATCTCCAGAAAATTTGAAGTCATTGCTAGCAGTACGGGAGAGCAAGATTCCAGAGAAAATTTCCATGACTAAGGTAAAAAGGTAAGGTGACATAGGATCACCTTGCCTAAGTCCTCTTCCAGCAGGGAAAAAACCATGCAATTCACCATTAATAGAGATGGAATATTTCGGCGTATGTACGCAAACCATAATTAGCATAATAATCCACTCGGGAAAATAGAAGGCACGGAGAGTAAGCTCCAAGAAATCCCAACCAACCGTGTCATAGGCCTTATGGAAATCAACTTTGACAGCACATTTGGGCAAATAAGGCTCTAAGTGAAATCCAGCAAACAACTCTTGAGCAATGAGGATATTATCTCTAATCCTCCTACCCTTTACAAAAGCATTTTGTGAAGGGCTTATCAAATCACTTAAGACAGCAGCAATGCGGTTAGCAAGGATCTTCGTAATGACTTTATAAATGGTATTGCAACATGCGATAGGCCTAAAATCAGTGACTGCACTTGCGCTAGGGACTTTAGGAACTATGGCGAGGATGGTGGTATTTACCTCCTTTAGGAGTTGTCTCGAAGAGAAGAAATCCTGGATTGCTTCCACCACCAACGACCCCACTAAATCCCAATTAGTCTTGTAGAACTCTACCGAGAACCCATAAGGACCTGGAGCCTTGCCTTTGGCAAGAGAGAATAGAGTATTCTTAATCTTAGAGGGAGAAACCGGCTCACATAGGGAGTGCACCTGAGCATCCGAAAGCGGGTGACGAACAAACGTCTTCAGCTCCTAAAGCGAAGGTTTAGATAAAGCCTCATGATGAGAGAGCAAATTCGAGAAAAACCGGACAAAAACTTCCGACACAAAAACAGGATCAGTGATAACAGCCCCCGACTGATCCTTAATGGAAAGGATCCTATTAGTAAGCTGCCTCCTCTTCACCGAATGGTGGAAAAACTTAGTATTCCTGTCACCTTCTTTTAGCCATCTCACTCTCGACTTTTGTTTGAAGAAGGATTCTTCTTGATTCCTCAAATCAATAAAAACACGACGCTGAGATTTTTCCAACTCAGCAAGTGAAAGGTTGGAAGGGTCCAATTGAAGGCTAACCTGAGTGCTTCGAAGGGCTTCTCTTGCTTCGGCCGTCCTCACAGAGATATCCGAGAAGGCATCTTGGTTAAGTAACTTGAGTCGAGCTTTCACAATTTTCAGCTTGGAAACAAGCATGTACATTGGAACACCTGTGATGGAGGAGTCCCAAGCCTGGCGGACAATTGAGTTAAAGTCTGGATGGTCAACCCAAAATTCAAAATACTTAAACGGCTTCCTCCTATGGACTGGCTGAAGAACTCTGACGATCATAGGAGTATGATCCGAGATACCAGGGTTCAAAAACGAAGCCTCAGAGAACGAGAAATCAAGGTTCCATTTATTGTTAACCAGAACACGATCGATCTTCCTCATCTTCCTGGCGTCCCCTGTCGAGGTAGACCAAGTATAACGGAGGCCAACATATTTGAGATCCATCAGTTCTGTTTGTGCTAAGCATTGGGCAAACTCATCAAAATAAGGGATCCAGTTGTTGGAACTTCCAACTCGATTGGATGGGTCTTTAATGGCATTGAAATCCTCACAAACAAGCCAAGCCAAATCTTGCATCAAGTCATTGAAGTGGAGGAGGTCCTCCCACAAAGGTCTACGACGCACAAACGAATGCTCCCCATAAACAACAAAGATGCAGCAGCTCACACCAGACATATTAAGCTTAAGGCTACCATGCAAAGCCTGGTCATTGATAGAGATAGGCACAAAAGAAACAAGATCCGGGTTCCATCCAACCCAGATTCTACCACGAGAAGAATACTCATAGCTTGCAATCCATTTCCAACCCCTAAGTAAGGAAGCCGAGACAGAATCAAAAGACTCCTCAGGAACCTTAGTCTCAAGAAGGCCAATCAGGTAGAGCTTATTAACAGCAGCAAATCTCCTAATCTTCGCACGCCTAAGAGGGTTGACCATGCCTCTAATGTTCCAAAAGCCAAAAAACATATCAAAAAGGATAGGGGGATAGAGTTACCTCTTCTTAGACCTGCGACCTGTAGTAGGCACTTTTGAAACCTCCAAGGGTGGTGGGTCAGGAAGGAGCAAGAGGAGCTGATCTTGTATATTTCGAGCACCGGCCGGTTCTTTCAGCGAAGGGAAACCCATAGACAATACATCTTCATCATTTAATTCCATTTGAATACTAGAGTTGCATATTTCATCCGAGCTTTCAACCGAAAGTGAAGCGGCGGGAGCACCTCTTCCACTTGCCGGGGATAGACCAAAAGAGGCAGCTTCCTTCTCAGCATGCCTTTTCTTTTTCCTGCCTTTCCCCTTCACCTACTTCCATTCTGGATTGGCAGCTGGAGCTGAGGACATAGCCACCATCTCACCACCATCCTCAGATGTAGAAACCCCAGCAATAGAGATCTTCGAAGGCTTAGGAGGAACCTGTGCAGTTGCCTCCAGTTGTAGATGAGAATCAATCTTAGGATCAATTATGGCCATGCCTGGGGTAGTAAGTGGAACTTGTAAGTCCACCATAACCTATTTTTGACGATTCTGAGAGAAGGCAGGACCATCTGAACGAGTAGGGGAATTAGGATCCATAGACTTGTCTTGAGCAGGATGAATTCCAACACCAACATTCAAGACCTGATTAGCTTCTGCAGATTTTCCTTCTGCAGGACGAACATCAGAGTTTCGAGGATCAGCTGTTTTACATCTAGAGTGGTTTACCCACTGCACTGGCCACCTTTCCAATGGATTGAGTTGACCAAAATGAAAAAGGTAAGTTCTGAAGTCTCATCCAAACTGGAACCGAGCGATGGGTGTCTTTACTGAGTTCCAAACCTGGTTTCCATTGCTGTAGAACCAATGGAATCCTTGCAACTGTTATATGGCCTCCTTCAAGGACTTTCCTTCGGAACTCCCTATCCGGTATGCGCAATACAAACAGTCCCCGCCCATTAGACATGACTTCGACCATATTCGGACCCTAGGCTTTTTTAAGAGCCTCTTCAATAACTTTAAATGGCAATCGCCTTCCAATGAAATACCCCACAAGACAATCAAAGAGCTTGGGATCAGCAGCTTCAAGATCAGATTCTGTCATCTGTATAACCGGTTTATTATTCACAAAGGACGGAGGAGTATATTCAATATCATATCCTTTATTCACTTCACTAGCAACAGCAGCCCAAGATCGAGTTACCAGGTTTTTCGACTGACCCCTGCGAAGAGGGTGCTTGGATCTCGATCTACCTCTACTCTTCTCACGCGCCTTAACAGGAACAGGAGGAGGTCGCGAGTCATAGAAACAAGTTTTTTGTATTTCTTGTTTCTGTTCCAATTTTGTTCCCGGGAACAAAAAAATAGATTTGGAACAAAAATGCAAACAAACGCATTTCTGTTCTTTTTTTGTTCCCGGGAACAAAAAAACAGAATTTTTGTTCATAAACAGAAAAAAAGAATACAAACGAACACGCCCTTAGAATACTTGTCGTTCTTAGATAAGAAAACTACTGCAGAGTTATCATAGTAAATTTTCAGCAGCTTAGCAATACTGTCGACAATCACAAGCCCTGAAATAAAATTCCGCAGCCATAATCCATGAATAGTGGCCTCAGAGCATGCTCCAAATTCAACTTTCATAGTAGATGTAGTAATAACTGACTGCTTCGCACTCTTCCATGAAATTACCCATCCAGCCAGAAGAAACAAGTAACCAAAAGTCGATTTTCTTGTATCGGCATATCCGGCTAAGTTTGAATCTGAATATCCATCACCTCGAGATGATCGGATCTTTTATAAGTGAGCATATGATTCTTCATTCCTTACAAGTATCTAAGAACTTTCTTTGCAGCTTTCCAATGATCCATTCCAGGATAACTTTGATACTTACCCAGCATTCCGACAGCAAAACTGATATTTGGTCTGGTGCAAGTTTGTGCATACATTAGGATCCCAACAACACATGCATAAGGAATATTTTTCATTTGTTCTCGTTCCAATTCACTTTTCGGACATTGCATAAGGAACTATTCCTGCTGAACATTTACTCATATTAAATCTCTCTAAAATTTTCTCAATGTAGGCTTTCTGAGACAATCCTAATAATCGTTGTGATCTATCACGGAATATTTCTATTCCTATCACATACGTTGCCTCTCCCATATCCTTCATTTCAAAATTCTTAGAGAGAAATTTCTTAGTTTCATGTAACAACCCAAGATCATTAGCAGCAAGCAAAATATCATTAACATACAGAACTAGAAAAATAAACTTGCTTCCACTAATCTTCATATATATATATACACCTATCGTTAAACTTAAGATACCATTGTCGGGAAGCTTGCTTAAGTCCATATATTGACTTCTTTAATTTAAATACCATGTGTTCCTTTCCTTTAATTGAAAAGCCTTCGGGTTGGTCCATATAAACCTATTCTTCTAAATTCCCATTAAGAAAGGCGGTTTTTACATCCATTTGGTGTAACTCCAAGTCATAATGAGCCACCAAAGCCATAATGATTCTAAGTGAGTCATTCTTAGAGACTGGTGAAAATGTCTCTTTATAGTCAATACCTTCTTTTTGCGTAAAACCCTTTGCAATAAGTTTGGTTTTTTGTCATTCAATATTGCCTTTTGAGTCGTGCTTGGTCTTAAAGACCCATTTACACCCAACCTTTTTGCATTCTTTTGGCAATTCAACAATATTCAAACTTGATTTTGATGCATAGATTTTAACTCTTCTTTCAAGGCATTAAACCATTCATTAGAATTTTCACATTCAATGGCTTGGGAAAATGAATCTGGATCATTTCCAATTCCTAAGTCAATTTCTGATTCTTGTAGATAAATCATATAGTCATCAGAGATAGCTGACCTCTTTTCTCTTTGAGATCTTCTTAATGCTATTTCTTGTGACTCAGCTATTGGAGGTTCAATATTGACATCTCCATTATGAAGTGTTTGTTCATTAATTTGTTGTTCTCGATTATTGTTAGGTTGTACTATAATATCAGGAACAACAACTTTAGAAGCTTTGGGTATAAGAACTTCTACCCTTACTTCTTGAATGCAAGCATCACGCACTCTTTCACTCCCATTGATGTCACCATTCTCAATGAACCTAGCATTTCCAGATTCAACAATTCTTGTACTATGAGTAGGACAATAAAATTTATACCCTTTGGATTTCTCTGCATAACCAATGAAATAACCACCGGTCGTTCTTGAATCCAATTTCCTTTCATGTGGATTGTAAATTCTTACTTCTGCTTGACAACCCCAAACATGCAGGCGTCGTAAACTAGGTTTCCTTCCCGTCCACAGTTCAAAGGGAGTATTTGAAACTATCTTACTAGGAACCTTGCTTAATAAATACATAGAAGTCTTTAAAGCATACATTCACAAAGATAAGGGTAAAGATGAATGACTCATCATACTCCTAACCATTTCCATTAAAGTACGATTACGCCTTTCTGCTGCACCATTTTGTTGTGGTGTACCTGGCATTGTGTATTGAGCACAAATGCCATGTCTTTCAAGGAATTTAGCAAATGGACCTAAACATTGTCCCGATTCATCATACTTTCCATAATATTCACTGCCTCTATTCGATCTTACTATTTTCACTTTTTTTATCTAATTGCCTCTCAACCTCTTTAATATACACTTCAAGTGCATTTACTGATTGAGACTTATCATGCAATAGATAAATGTAACTATAACGTGAAAAATCATTAATAAATGTGATGAAATAGCTTTCCTTACCAAAAGATGGAATATCGAAAGGACCACGTATGTCAGTATGTATAATTTCAAGAAGCTGTGTGCTTCTTGTGGCACATTTCTTAGTGTGCTTTGTTAGTTTACCTTTAATACAATTAATACACACTCCAAGGTCAGTAAAATCCAAATTTGGAAGAATTTCATTCTTCACTAATCTTTGCATTCTTTCCTTGGATATATGGCACAGACGTTTATGTCACAAGTAAGCAGAATTCTCATTCACCAAACTTCGTTTAGTGCCAACATTATGATGCAAGGTTATTAATGTCTCAACAAAAGTATTATCAAGTCTAAATTTGTAGAGACTATCACATAAAGTTCCAGTTCCAATAAGAGTATCACTCTTAAATAAACTGAAAGATTCAGAACCAAACTTACAATAAAATCCCGTTACATCAAGTCTTGGTAAAGAAACTAAATTGCAAGAAAATGTAGGTACATAAAGGGTTCGAAACAAATCCAAATAATATAAAGTGTCTAAGATTAAACGATAAGTGACAATGCCTTCAACTGAAGCTTTGTTTCTGTTCCCCGTAATCATATAACTTTCATTTTGCTTTATAGTTTGGATCGTAAGAAATCCCTACATCGTATTTGACACGAGTGGTGGCACCAAAATCAATCCACCAAGTATTATGAGGAACTTCAGTAAAGTTTGATTCAAAATATACTAAAGCACAATGCTTACCTTTCTTTTCGAACCAAGCCTTACGTTTCAGACAATCTTTCTTCAAGTGTCCAATTTTGTTGCAAAAATGACACTTAATAAGATTGCGTTCCTTCTTGTGAATTTGAGAAGCCTTTGAAGAGTCATTCAGGACATGTAATCCTTTCTTCTTACTCTTTTCACCTTTCCTTTTGAAATTCCTTTGAACTTCTTGATGACTTGAGAGATGAACAGGATGAGCTTTTTGATTCTTTATCATTGTTTCCTCTTGAACTAGCATACTAGCCAATTCATTCACATTCCACTTTTCATTTATAGTGTTGTAATTCCTTTGAAATGGCCCATATTTCTTATGAGGTAAGGAATTAAGTATAAACTGTACTAAAAAGTACTCATCCACGTTCATTTCTAAAGTCCTTAAATTTGCTGCTAAATTTGTTATCTCAAGTATATGCCCATGCATGGTACGTGAACCATCATATTTCATGGTGGTCAGTGTGCTCATCAATGTATTAGCAAGGGACTTATTAGCAGTTTGAGAATGCTCTTCCACAACTTTCATAAATTCCTTAGCATTGTTAGTCTTGGGAAGAGAAGTCTTTAAGTTGTTTGCAACTGTCATTCGCATGAACATTAAGTTCAATCTATTCGATCTTTCCCAAGCTTTATGGAAAGACTTTTCATCATCGCTACTTTTATCAATAATAGCAGCTGGTTTCTCAACTTGAAGCACTAAATCAAGATCTATGACACCTAAATGAAACTGGACTTGTTCACTCCAATCAGGAAAATTCATCCCATTGAATAAGGGAACAGACGAGGCATGCGAATGGAGTGAAACAGGTACAGATACTGCAAATGTGCAAGAAAATGCTCATACATTAATGCCTTGAGAATATCACCTAATCAGATTCAAACTAAACTACACATGCATATCATAGTTATCCTTTGGGCGATCCTATGATATACATATATATATATATATATATATATATATATAAACCATAATGATGCTAATAACTTTTATTTGGTAATTGTAAATATATCTTATTAAAATTTATTTGCCATTTTTGGATATACAAACAAATTTAACAAGTCATATTAATTACCAACTATCATGTTCATGAGTTATAAGAAAATAATTAACCTTTGGGTTAATCCCTAAGTTCTTATAATAAATGAATTTCAATATACCCATAACACCAATAATCATGGGTAGTTGAATAAAACAATTTACAATATCAAAAATTCAAAACACTTCAAGGTTTGGCCACTTTGGTGACTAACAAGCCATTCATAATATGAATTTTTAATATTGTAAAATACAAATATTTACCAAATTGCACACAAGGACAAAACGTAATCAAAGCAAAAAGGCAAAATCGTAAAATCATAATTCCATAAGGGCATAACCATAAATTTAAAATCCAGGGGCAAAATAGTAAATAATCAGCAAAGGTAGAATCGAAATTATAAATAAACAGGGGCAGAAAAATAAAAAATAAAAATAAAACAGCGCCGCGGTACGTCAGGCGCGTGCCGTGCATGCGCGTGTCCAATGCACAGGCCCGTGGGGTCCATGCGCGCAGCGGTTTAGCGCGCGTGAGAGCACGTGAATGCGCGTGGTGCGTGGGTTCCACGCGCCTACAACTGTAGCGCGCGCATGGAGCGCACACGCCTTCTTCCTCGAGCACATAAGCCATTTTCCGCCAGTTTTCGCCATTTTCAGCTGCGATTTCGCCGCCGTTTCTTCTCCAACAGCCCATTGCAAACACAAATAAATAATGGGTTTTGAAGAGCATGCCGGCACGACCGCATGGGTCCAAGTTTCGGCGAAAATGACCAAGAAATTGGCCTCAAATCAAATGAAGATTTCCCAAAATGTAAATCCTTAACCACCGCGATTTCCACCGCCCGATTAGCCTCCGGCGAACACCGATATATCGGAAAAACTCATGGCTAATGTTCCTCATGGCAGTGTGACCGTATGGGTCCGAAATCAAGCGGTGGGTCGCCGGATTTTGCCTGGAATCGGCGAGTTTCTTACTTGACCTTAAAATTCCGAAATTCTCCATTTTTCGTCCTTTTTTTTTTTGCAAAACGTTCCATCATTTGGATTTTCTTAAACAAAACCCTCCGAAAACATTTCAACAATAATAAATAGTACGAACAGGATCGTTCAACGAAACATCATACATAAATCATAATATTTCTATAAATGGAATAATCATGAGATCATAAACCACGCTCCGATACCAAATGTTAGACAATTCATAAAATTCTTTGATACGGAAATTCAAAAGAATACAATGATCTTTGATCTTCATGATTTTCACAAATAGATGAATAAGTACCTTTAGCCATAGCGTTACTCTTGATGATAATCGTTGTGGAAAACCGAAGAACTCGAAACAAATTAAGAAATCTGATTACTCTCCCTTAACCCACTAAACTTTAATGTATTCAATGGATGGAGGAGAGAATACCGAATTCTTTTCTATTGTTGTTGTTCATGTAGGCGGAGAGAGGACCGGACTCTATTTATAGGTTCTTTCAATATGTGTCTTCCATCAAAGCGCCTCTTCAACTTCCATAAAAATCATACCTCCTCATTTTATTAGAGTCGCTACTTCTCATAACCAATACATTATTTATTTTATAACATTTCAACTATTATTAAATCATATAATAAATGATATCATGTGGGCCACAATAATTCTTACAGTAAAATCAATAAAAAGATTAGATTCATTTTAAAAGTTAAGAGACGGGATCATGGATCGATGGACGTTGAGCTTGAGAGTGGAGGTCATGATTGGGAGATATAGAGATAGACTCAAATGAGATGAGAGTGAGACGAAACAAATACTCAGTTAATGGATATTGAGCTTCAAATTAGACATTTTAGAGTTTTTATTTTTCTTAATTTTTTTAGTGGGAAATTTTTCTCAAAAGTTAAGATATATATGTATATATTACCGTCTTGGTTCGAGTGGAAGGACGGTTCCATACCTAGAATTTGGAGTCAGATCAGTACTCAATAGTTCAAATTTATTGGAACCGAGAACCGAACCGACTCTTTTAGAAACCATTGGTTCCGAACCGACTCTTTTAGAAACCATTGGTTCTGGTCTGGTCCGATTCGAGTCCAAGCGATTCGGGCAGTTTGCGGTTCTTTTACATATCCCTAATTGTGCCCATCGAGAGGCTTCACACAAAAATTACAACAAACAATCCCAAAGTTTGGTAATTTTCGTACTTTACTCTCAAGCATTTAGAATTGAAACTCGCATGATTGTCGGGTAACTGCTTGATGGGCATGTAGTGAAGAAGTTTATAAAGATCAATTGGATACTCGAAGAATCTCAAATGAGTCCTTGAGGGCAAAAGAAAATGTTGCTTGTAGATCCATTATAGACTCGAAAACATAGAGACCTCAGAGGCCCCCTCAAAATACGACAATGTCGTGCATACCATTATTGCGGTAAGGTGCAAATCGAGCGAGAAGAAAAATCTCAGGAAAGTATCACAATCTCACAAAGATGGAACGATAGATAACCCCGTGTATGAAAAAATATAATTAATGGGATTTGACATTGTCGGTCTTTTTTCAATGACAAAAAAATTAGGAGTTTATCAATCTTACAATGTTTCTGCAATTATCTGACCTAGATTGCAAATTCTCTTGCATGTCTGCTTGCAAAAGCAAAAAATTGTCCTGCATGGCCCCTCGAAAAAAAAAAAAAAACACAGGGTGACACAAGCTGCCACCCCCGTACTTTGGTGTCTAATAAAAGATATCGACAAGGCTTAACTTTCCGAGGCAGATGCTTCCAAAATAATTCAATTAACTGGACAAAATCTAATCTCATCCTTAGAAGAAATCCTTAATCTTCGAATTAGATAGAGCACCTCTAGCATAACCGTCTGACAGCTAATTAAAGTGGATAAAGGAAAGTTTGAGCCTGATCGGGATGATTGGCAGTTCACCATGGTGCTTTTGTTCTATCAAATTCTTTTCCTAAATCGAGTTTGCCAAAAAACTTTTAAATAAAATAGTTTGTCTTTTGATTTAATTGTTTTCTTACTAAGGTATGAAACAAGTTATTTGCTCTCACTTATTGTCAACCTCCAGTGAGAAGAGTGGGTAGTCTTCTTTCTTTTAAACTGTTTTAACCTTTTCTGTTCCCATTTTGCTTCTCTGTTTCCACTGGCCTTTTCATTTACTTTTTCCTCCATCCTAGTTCGCTTATCAACCTAGAATAGGACCCCATAACTTAAGACAAAATGTACATGAGATTCTGTAACTTGGATTTTAGTACTATTGATGTTAATCTTATCAATGCCTGTTGTACATGCTCCCAGTCCTTATGCTTGTCGTAGCAAGTAGTCAGTTCTTTTGCCTTTTTGAGTTTCTGCCTCTGTATTAATTGAGATTTGGCATACAATAGAAAATCATCACCTGTTAAGAGGAACGAACAGTCCTCGAATAATACATAAACATAAATACCTCATTTCCTCTGGTTGAAGGGGTCATTTCTGGGGCGTTGCTCTATATTCGGGAGGACTTCGAAGACGTCGACAAGAAAACATGGCTACAGGTAACTAATTCTTCCTCATTTCCTGTACACTGCTTATGTTTCTTGAGTACGTTAATTCTCAAAAGTTCTTGTCTGCTCGAAGGAAACTATTGTGAGTATGGCTATTGTTGGAGCTATCATTGGGGCTGCTATTGGTGGGTGGGTCAACAATAGATTCGGGAGGAAGATATCGATACTTCTAGCCGATGCCCTGTTCTTTATTGGTGCAGTCGTGATGGCTACCTCTATAGCTCCATGGATGCTCATCATTGGAAGAATACTCGTAGGTTTAGGCGTTAGAATGGCTTCCATGACCGCACCTCTCTACATTTCCGAAGCTTCTCCTGCTAGGATATGGGGCGCGCTAGTTAGCACAAATGGTTTCCTCATTACTGGAGGGCAATTCTTGTCTTATCTCATCAATCTTGCCTTCACTCGTGTATGCGTAATCTAGCATAATATCCTTCTCCTATATCAGCGATTTAAGATAAGATATTTGATAATTATACAAAATTTCTATTTTTGAAAAAGAAAAAGAATAGAAATGCGTTTGGTAAAAATTTATAAATTTTTGTATTTATTTGTTTTTTCTTCTTACTCACGAACCGCCGATTGTCGCCCGTTGCCGCACGACCGTCGCACGATCGCCGCACGACCGCCGCACGACCGCCACACCACCGTCGCACGATCGCCGCACGACCGTCGCACCACCGCCGCACGATCGCCGCATGACCGTCGCACCACCGCCGCACGACTATCGCACGACCTCGTACGATCGTCGCACGATTGCTGCACAACCGCCGCATCGCACGACTACCGCACCATCGCCGCATGACCGCCGCACGATTACTGCACAATCGTCGCACGAATGTCACACAAACGCCGCACGACTGCCACACGACCATCGACTGCTGCAGCAGGATTGCCACCCCCAGCCCACTGGCCGCGAGAAGGGGCGATGGTCGGTGAGCTGTGGGTGGTGGTCGTGCGGTGGCGATCAGTAACGACGGTTGGCGGTCGTGCGGCAGCAGGAGGTGGTCGTGCGATGGTTGGCGATGGCAGGCTGCCGGCGGATGGTGGCGGTCGTCGGCCAATAGGTTGTGGGCAGCAGCTGGTGGGCTACAGGCGGTGGCAACTGTTGCCGGGTGATCGGCGCGATCGGCTTACCGACGATGGCCGTGGGCGGCGGGAGGTGGCCGACGGTTAGCGAGCAACGATGGTGGCCACCATAAGAAAGAAGAACAAAAGAAAAATAAAAAATAAAAGAAAAACTTATTTTTAGAAATTGTTTTCGTGAACAAGAAGTTATTTTTTTTTTTTCTTATTTTTATTCCAAATCTATTCCCAGCTCCTTTTCTATTCCATGGAATAGAAAAATAAGTTGGCGTTACCAAATAGATTTTTTTTTGGGGAGCATAAGAATAGAAATCGAGAGAAATAGAAATGTGACTATGCATGCCCTTAGTTTCTTTTCAATAATGACATTAAAGATGCGGTGTGCCATTTCACGTGTACTTGGTGACTCATGGTTGTCTTCACAAACATGATATTAATTAATAATGACACTTTGACACAAAAGACTTAAATGAAATATCATAAGGGATAACTTGACAGTAATATTCTTTAGATATTCGTTCTATTTTACATGGCTTAATCGAGGAAATTATTTTGAGAAAGAGAGGATATTACCATAATTGTCAAATTGCTATGCATATCATTTGGATAAGAGTACATCTAATTCAGTCCAATACAAATTCAATGTCGTGGATATTGGAGTACTTCTGATATAATATAAAAGAATTCAAAATTAGAGATTTTTTTTTTTTTTTTTTGGGTTCAAAATTTAAATTGGAGATGAGGAGGAAGTCGGGGGCGGTTTCGCAAGCGTGCCAGGCATCAAAGAGAGAGAGAGAGAGAAAGCGAATCCTGGTCTGAACATAGTCAGCTTAGGCAACCGTGAAAAATTAGATGTCCCTGCACGCTCGATGGATTTCGTCGGTGGGCCCCGCTTTGGATAATTTCCGATTGGATTAATGTATAAAGCTTTCGACTCTTCCGACTTTTGAACTCTCTTTCCCTCAGATGTCATCTTTTCAATTGAAAGATTCCCTTGTGTTCTTGTCGAACTTTTCTTGCCTTTTTCTCGATTGTTGTCATCCACCCTTTACTTGGAAATCACACAGTCATTCCTTACTCTCGCCTGTGGCCACAGCTTTTTTCCAAAAGTGTCGAGGTAGGGGTGTTCTTCAGATCACATCTACACGACGGATACTCGGGATCTTTTCGGCCCCGAACCCCGCTCCCCGACCCGGTTCTATATATGGACGTGTAGACTGCGTTGGTGTTGGATTGAATCATCATTCATCCGCCATCTTATTCATAGTTTGCGGGAGTCCGAAGACCCAAAAAGCGAGAGAGGGAGAGAGGGAGGGAGAGAGAGAGAGTGGGAGGAGAAAAGGAGGCTTTTCCTGGTTGTCCTTCTGGGTATGCTCTGTTCACGTTCTGCTTTTCCCAGTTTCTTTGTCGTGCGTTCAGGATTTCAGCGCCAGAGACTATATTTGGGTGCATGTCGTTTCGGATATGTGATTCTCTGTTCCAGTGCCTCATGGAGAGTTCGGTCGATCAGATTCGGCGGGATCGATGGGCTGCATTTTTAAAGTCTTTTACCTGGTGTGTTGTTTGCTGAAACTCGATAAAATAGAATAAGTGAAGTTTTTTGGTAAAGTAATTTTTTTTTTTTTGGTAAAGAATAGAATAAGTGAAGTTTTTAGACGAAAAGGTGGAAGTTTTGGAGTGTAGCGTCGAAAGGCTGATTTATGTTTTAATCTTACTGAAAGTTGTAATATAACATGTAGTAAAAGAGATGATAACAGGGTTGGTATAAAAAATTTAATGTTTTGCATTGGTATAAAAAATTGAGCCTTTTTCATGTTTGGAAGGGAATCGCGTACTGTCCATTTCGGGTAAGTAGATAAATGACTCTTTCTTTCATTTTTAGCAGAAAGTCCTAGATTTAAGGTTCTTTCTTAAGTGTGTGCGCGAGGAAGGGAAAAGATGGAGGGAGGTCACACCAAACCTGGTAAAACGGAGTTCACCGAATGTTGGCGCACGACATGGAAGACGCCATATATTATGAGGCTTGCACTGTCGGCTGGAATCGGTGGCTTGCTGTTTGGCTATGACACAGGTAGATCAAGCTCTTGCCTTGATTTTATTTCCATTTGCTACGATTTACAGCTAATTAAAATGGATTAAGGAAAGTTTGAGCCGATCGGGATGATTGGCGTTCGCCGTGTGGTGCTATTGTTCTATCAAATTCTTTTCCTAGGTCGTGATAGCGGAATTCTTCCAATCACTGAGTTTTGCCAAAAAACTTGTGAATAAAATACTTTGTTTTTTGATTTAATTGTTTTCTTGGTAAGGTATGAAACAAGTTCTTTGCTCTTTCTCTTATTGTGAAACTCCAGTGAGAAGAATGGGTGGTCTCCTAACTTTTAAATTCTTTTAACCTTTTCTTTTACTTTTTCCTCCATCCTAGTTCACTTATCAACCTAGAATCGGACCCCATGCCTTAAAGACAAAATGTACATGAGATTCTATAACTCAATTTTTAGTAGTATTGATAATCTTATCGATGCCTGTTGTACATGCTCCCAGTCCTTATGCTTGTTGCAGCAAGTAGTCAGTTCTTTTGCCTTTTTGAGTGTCTGCCTCTGTATTAATTGAGATTTGGCATACAATAGAAAAGCATCACCTGTTAAGAGGAACAAACGCTCCTCGAATAGTACATAAACCTGA
Source organism: Eucalyptus guilfoylei (assembly GCA_016097605.1). Lineage (NCBI taxonomy): Eukaryota > Viridiplantae > Streptophyta > Magnoliopsida > Myrtales > Myrtaceae > Eucalyptus > Eucalyptus guilfoylei. The sequence goes on along the minus strand of CM027863.1, from coordinate 24,043,482 downwards.
CTACCTCATTTTCTCTGGTTGAAGGAGTCATTTCTGGGGCATTGCTCTATATTCGGGAGGACTTCGAAGTCATCAACAAGAAAACATGGTTACAGGTAACTAATTCTTCCTTATTTCCTGTAAATTGCTTATGTTTCTTGAGTACGTTAATTCTCAAAAGTTCTTGTCTACTCGAAGGAAACTATCGTGAGTATGGCAGTTGATGGAGCTATCGTTGGGGCTGCTGTTGGTGGGTGGATCAATGATAAATTCGGGAGGAAGATATCGATACTTCTGGCTGACGCCCTTTTTTTATTGGTGCGATTGTGATGGCCACCTCTGTAGCTCCATGGATTCTCATCATCGGAAGAATACTCGTAGGTTTAGGCGTTGGAATGGCTTCCATGACCGCGCCTCTCTACATTTCTGAAGCTTCACCTGCTAGGATACGGGGCGCGCTAGTTAGCACAAATGGTTTCCTCATTACTAGAGGGCAATTCTTGTCTTATCTCATCAATCTTGCCTTCACTCGTGTATGCGTAATCTAGCATAATATCCTTCTCCTATATCAGCGATTTAAGATAAGATATTTGGTAATTATACAAAATTTCTATTTTTGAAATAGAAAAAGAATAGAAATGCGTTTCGTAAAAATTTATAAATTTTTGTATTTATTTGTTTTTTCTTCTTACTCACAGACCGCCGATTGCCACCCGTTGCCGCACGACCGTCGCACGATCGCCGCACGACCGCCGCACGACCGCCACACAACCGCCGCACGATCGCCGCACGACCGTCGCACCACCGCCGCACGATCACCGCATGACCGTCGCACCACCGCCGCACGACTATCGCACGACCTCGTACGATCGTCGCACGATTGCTGCACAACCGCCGCATCGCACGACTGCCGCACCATCGCCGCATGACCACCGCACGATTGCCGCACGATCGTTGCACGAATGTCACACAAACGCCGCACGACTGCCGCACGACCATCAACTGCTGCAGCAGGATTGCCACCCATAGCCCACTGGCCGTGGGAAGCGGCGATGGTCGGTGAGCTGTGGGTGGTGCTCGTGTGGTGGCGGTCGGTAACGACGGTTGGCGGTCGAGCGGCAGCAGGAGGCGGTCGTGCGGTGTTTGGCGATGGCAGGCTGCCGGCGGATGGTGGTGGTCGTCCGCCAATAGGTTGTGGGCAGCGACCGGTGGGCTACGGGCGGTGGCAACTGTTGCCGGCAGTCGCTGGCGGTCGGCTACCGACGATGGCCGCGGGCGGCAGGAGGTGGCCGACGGTTAGTAGGCAACTGATGGTGGCCGCAATAAGAAAGAAGAACAAAAGAAAAACTTATTTTTAGAAATTGTTTCCGTGAATAAGAAGTTTTTTTTTTTTGTTTCTTATTTTTATTCCAAATCTATTCCCCAGCTCCTTTTCTATTCCATGAATAGAAAAATAAGTTGGCGTTACCAAATAGATTTTTTTTTTTGGGAGCATAAGAATAGAAATCGAGAGAAATAGAAATGTGACTATGCATGCCCTTAGTTTCTTTTCAATAATGTCATTAAAGATGTGGTGTGCCATTTCACGTGTACTTGGCAACTCATGGTTGTCTTCACAAACATGATATTAATTAATAATGACACTTTGACACAAAAGACTTAAAAGAAATATCATAAGGGATAACTTGACAGTAATATTCTTTACATATTCATTCTATTTTACATGGCTTAATCGAGGAAATTATTTTGAGAAAGAGAGGATATTACCATAATTGTCAAATTGCTATGCATATCATTTGGATAAGAGTACATCTAATTCAGTCCAGTACAAATTCAATCTCGTGGATATTGGATTACTTCTGATATAATATAAAAGAATTCAAAATTAGAGATTTTTTTTTTTTTTGGGTTCAAAATTTAAATTAGAGATGAGGAGGAAGTCGGGGGCGGTTTCGCAGGCGTGCCAGGCATCAAAGAGAGAGAGAGCGAGAAACCGAATCCTAGTCTGAACATAGTCAGCTATCGTTGGGGCTGCTGTTGGTGGGTGGATCAACGATAGATTCGGGAGGAAGATATCGATACTTCTGGCTGACGCCCTTTTTTCTATTGGTGCGATTGTGATGGCCACCTTTGTAGCTCCATGGATTCTCATCATCGGAAGAATACTCGTAGGTTTAGGCGTTGGAATGGCTTCCATGACCACGCCTCTCTACATTTCTGAAGCTTCTCCTGCTAGGATACGGGGCACGCTAGTTAGCACAAATGGTCTCCTCATTACCGGAGGGCAATTCTTGTCTTATCTCATCAATCTGGCCTTCACTCGTGTATGCGTAATCCAACATAATGGCCTTCTCCTATATTAGCGATTTACGACAAGCGAATAAGTTGGCCTGTTTGAATTTTAGGTACCTGGGACTTGGCGTTGGATGCTCGGGGTAGCTGGACTTCCTGCCTTCGTTCAATTCATCCTCATGTTATTTCTGCCAGAGTCTCCAAGGTGGCTCTACAGAAAGGTAAGGGTCGAAGCTCTTAACTTATTTCACATTTTAGTATCTACTGGTCTTGTATCTGATTGTAATAGTTGCAGGGATGTATACTGAGAATTTGTCGATGGAAAATTCTAGTCTTTTCCTTACAATCATAGCTTTTGGAGGCATGATCGATTTATTGATTAATTTTAGTTTCTTTTAAAACTAGGAATCTGGTTTCATGTTGTTTAGTAGTTAAGTCACATCATTTTCTTGTTTGAATAATGGTTTTGCTAGCTATGCATTCAGACAAACTGTGGAGAATTAAATGCTTGGGGGTTACCATTTGAGATCGTGTAGAGGGATTAGTTTTCAGTTAATTCATATGCTTGCAGGTCTTGAGAAGTCCCTATCGTACATGACATGACCTGGTATAATTTTCTTGACTTCCATTTTGTTTTCACCATCAGTTTTCAGTTTTATATACTTTGTTGAGTTTTGGAAAAATTATATAGACTTGATCTTGCAAATGTTTGTATGTTAGACACTTATTTCTCTACCTGGAGCATGAACCCAAAAATTATTCTTTTTTTTTTGTTTGATCCATTGTTGATAATTATGTATCTCAATGATACGTTCATCAAGTTCGGTTGCTGATTCTTTTAAATAAGATGCATGTCGTGATTGAGTTGAGAGTTTGTCTTGGAACTTTTTTTGATGCCGGCCGTGTTTTTATTATGCAATAGAGTTTTGTCAGGTTAGCTGGACTATGGGGAATGACTTAATCCATTTTCCTACTTCTGTATTCTAACATAACGTCATGTGTCTACGACATGGGCTGGTACATTATATTGTCTGATATACATATGTCCTCTGTAAAACAGAAAAAGATCGATGAAGCTAGGAGTATTTTGGACAAGATTTATCCTGCCAATGAGGTCGAGGACGAACTGAATGCCCTACAAGAATCTGTTGAAGCTGAAATAGCCGATGAGAGCATCGGGAAAGAGAGTATGATTGCCAAAGTGAAGGGTGCTTGGAGTAACCCGGTAGTTCGAAGAGGATTATATGCTGGAATTACGGTTCAAGTGGCTCAGCAGTTTGTGGGAATTAACACAGTCTTGTATTACAGTCCGACGATAATTCAGTTTGCTGGGTTTGCTTCGAACAAGACCGCTTTGGCTCTCTCCCTCATAACTGCCGGCCTCAATGTGGTTGGTACTGTTGTGAGCATGGCATTTGTGGATAGATATGGACGGAGAAGGTTAATGATCGTTTCCATGTTTGGCATTATCTCTTGCTTGGTTGTGTTGTCCGTCTTATTCTGGCAAGCGTCCCTACACGCCCCTCCCGTTAGTGAGTTGGGATCTAGCCACTTTGGTGGAAACACTACATGTCCCGCTTATTTGTCAGCTCCAAATGCAGCCTCATGGAACTGCATGTCTTGCTTACAAGCTAAATGTGCATTTTGTGCCGATGGTACAAATAAGGTAAACTTTGCTTCAATTATTCTTTTCGAGCAATTTGTCCCGAGTGTTTTCGTCCCTTTTTATAATGCATAAGCTAAGCTTGCGTATTCTGTTCGTTTGTGATTTAGTATCAACCTGGAGCATGCCTGATTTCTGACAAAGGAATAAGGGGCACATGCCAAGGTGAGCGACGGATATGGTTCGAGAATGGCTGTCCAAGCAAGTTCGGAATATTCGCCGTCCTTCTCCTTGGGCTGTACATCATAACTTACGCACCTGGGATGGGAACCGTGCCATGGATCGTGAATTCAGAGATTTACCCACTGAGGTATGAGGCACCGGGGGAGGGATTGCAGCGGTCGCCAACTGGTCCTCGAATTTAGTTGTGAGCGAGACGTTCTTGACCTTGACAGAGCTTCTTGGCTCGGCCGGCACCTTCCTCCTTTTCGCCGGGTTTTCCTTTCTCGAGCTCGTCGCCATTTACTTCTTGGTGCCGGAAACCAAGGGGTTACATATTGAGGAAGTTGAGAAGCTGTTGCAAGAGGGATACAAGCCTAAGGCTTTCAAAAAGAGGAAATCCAAATTTGAAGGGTCTTCTTGAATTGTTCTCTTCTTCTTCTATATCAAAAGCAGTTTAGCTTGACTGCATTGGTTTGGATTTCTTAGAATAAATCTCTTCATTTTATGAACAATAATTGGAGATTGATCACATGGCAATTTAGTAAGGAAGGTGTAAAATTCTGTAGCTTCAGTTGAAATCATGGTACTTCAATTTTATGGTAATTTAGCAAGAGGTGTAGAATCTTGTCTCCTTCAAGTACTTTCGTAGTTTTAGTTGAAATAATTGGTCTGTCATAATGCAAAGAAACCATTTCTGATTATAGGGTCTTCCTTGTTAATCATCGCAAGCATTTTGTGATAATGATTTTCTATGAATCCGTGCAACTTTCGATGATGGAAGTATTTTAGGCCCAATTCTCTTAAGAAGTTGTAACTATAATAAGTATTCAAGCTCTGATCTAAACTATTTTTTATCGCATAAAAAACAATGATTTTAACTCAAGTGTCAATTCTAACCTAATTTTTTTTTTATTTTGTCTAACTAAAAACGTCAATTTTCACTTTTTCTTTGTCTCATAAAACAGTATGAACTTTCAATCAATACTTGAATATGACCCTATTTAGTTTCTTTTAAATGATGCCATTAAAGATGCGATGTGTTGTCTCACATGTACTTGGGAAGTCACGGTTCTCATCACCGAAGCTACCGCCCCAATTTAAATATTGCCGTTGTCGCTGCCGCCCACGAGACTCCCTCTGCTCTATCAACCTCTCCAAGTGCCGCAAGCCTGTTGGGTTGCGGCGGCTTAGACGACCTCCGCAGGTCACCATGTCGCACGACTACGGTGAGGGGGCCGTTGATCTGGGTGGAGTGACCCCTCGTGAGTTGCGGCGGCCTAGATTTGGGTCGCTGCGACTCAGAAGGCAACCTCTGCCGATCGTCGTGCCATGCGACCATGGAGAGGGGGTCGTCGATCTGGGTCAGGCAACCCTCGAGTTGCGGCGACCTGCAGAGGTCACTTGACCCTTTGAAGATGGTCGCCTGAGTCACCGCGACCCGCTGACGTCTCTCGAGCCATTGCCAACCCCTCGTTGCTCGGGAAAGATAAACAGTGTCGCAAAACAAGGGTCAAAATAGAAAAACAAAAAGCTTGTGAGGATAGTTCCAGGAAAAAAAAATGTACAGTACCATAAGCCATGCTGAGAAAGCTGAAAGCCCAATGCAGCCTCTCACTTGCCTTGAGCTTTTAGTCTTCTAAATGCCCACTTTTCCTTAAGGGGGTTTGCAAAATACTTGCCAAATATCCAATATTTGGCCCAAAGGGCTTTCGGTATCTAAAGTCCTTGGCAAATGCAACTCCCAAACACACCATTTGTGCATAGGGGTGAGTATGGTCTGGATGGATACTTCATACTTTAAATTTGAGAATCGCTCATTAAGGATCGATTTCGAAAAATTAGAACCAAGACCACCTAGGAACGGGACTGTTGGTCTAGTTCAATTCCTGGGTGGGTTCATGGAACAATTCCCATTGAGTTTCACACACTTAGTGCAATAATTTCCAACAAGCCAAAGTAAATAAAAATAAAAAAAAACAAAGAACTTTCATATTCCTAATTGTAAAATCAGTAAAAAGATTGGATTTATTTTAAAAGTTGAGAGTCAAGATTGTGAATCAATGGATATTGAGCATAAGAGTGGAGGCCGTGAGTGAGAGATAGAGAGATGGACTTAGAAGAGATGAGAGCGAGATGAATTAAGTATTTAGTCAATGGATATCGAGTTTCAAATTAGGATTTTAGAACTTTCATTTTTCTTAAATTTCTTTTTGGTGGGAAATTTTTTTCTTAAATATTAAATATATATTTATATATTACCATTTTGGTTCAAATAGTGAAGGTATAGTTGTGCGTATGGGTGAGTATAGTTCAGGTGGGTAGTTCCTACTTTAAAATCGAGAACCTTCCACCAAGGATTGGTTTTGAAAAATTGGAATTGGGAACCACACGGGAGTTGAACCACCAGGTGCGGTTTGATTTCCAAGTGAGTTCATGGAACCGTTCCCACTTTGAGTTTCACACACTCAATGCAACAATTTAAGACAAGCCAAAGTAAAGCAAAAAATAAAGAACTTTCATATTCTTAAGTGTAAATGTTAGACAATTCATAAAATTCTTTGATGCGGAAATTCAAAAGAATACAGTGATCTTTGATCTTCATGATTTTCACAAATAGATGAAGACGTACCTTTAGCTATAGCGTTACTCTTGATGATAATCGTTGTGGAAAACCAAAGAACTCGAAACAAATGAAGAAATCCGATTTCTCTCCCTTAACCCACTAAACTTTAATGTATTTAATGGATGGAGGAGAGAATACCGAATTCTTTTCTGTTATTATTGTTCATGTAGGCGGAGAGGAGACCGGACTCTATTTATGGTTCTTTCAATAGGTGCCTTCCATCAAAGTGCCTCATCAACTTCCATAAAAATCATATCTCTTCGTTTTATTAGAGTCGCAACTTCTCATAGCCAATACATTATTTATTTTATAGCATTTCAACTATTATTAAACCATATAATAAATCATATCATGTGGGCCACAATAATTCTTACATTCTCCCACTTGGCCCATATGATTTTCCTTTCATGGTTTAATAAAGACTGTAATGTACACAAAAACATTATGCTATAAAATTTTCATTAAATTGGCAAACACATAATAATCACAATTAAGTAAAGAGAACTAATGCGAGTCATAGTGGTTGTATTTCATTAATCGACATAGTCGATTTGATGCACTACAACTATAGCACTTTACTTAACTTGATCCATAAATGAGAAGTACAGTAATAGTCCAACTATAATGTCTATTTAGAAACTATCCTGTTTAACATTCATCTATTTTCCTTAATATATACTAAATAGAAAACAGGAAATATCATAAACACGTAAATGAGCTCAAAGTGTCAAATACATACAGTCATAATACAAACATTAATGACGTCCAATAATGCCCATCTTTTCAACGTGCTCATTAAATGTTTTGGGCGGCGGTCCTTTTGTTAAGGGACCTGCTATCATAAGATTGATGCTAATGTGCTCAATTGACACTCTTCGTTTCTGAACTTCTTCTTTAACAGATAAGTATTTGATCTACATATGCTTAGCACCCTTAGGGTGTGTTTGTTTGTGTTTCTGTTCAAAAAGTGTTCCAGGGAACAGAAATAGAAAAAATTATTTCTATTCCGGGAAACAATTTTTGACTAGAAAAACGTGTTTGGTAAACTTGTTCCGGGAATAAAAAAAGAATCGAAACACGTTTGGTAAATTTGTATTCTTTTTTATGTTTCTTTTAATTTCCTTTTTTTCTTTCATTTTTCTTTCATTTTTCATTTTTCATTTTTTCTTCTTTTGGCCGGTCGCCGGCCTCGGCCATGGCCGGCGACCGGCCGACGAGGGCCGGTGGCCTCGCCTAAATCCGACGAGGTCGAGCTCGCCCAGCCATCTGTCACCTGGCGGGGGCCCGGCGAGGTCGAGCCTCGCTGGTGGTTGGGCGAGCTTGGCCTTGTCGGGCCACCGCCAGGTTGGTGTCGCTTGACGGTGGCCGGTGAGGTCGAGCGTCGCCGGTGGTTGGGTGAGCTCGGCTTTGCCGGATCTGGGTGAGCCCAAGCTCGCCCAACTAAGGCGAGGCCGGGCCTCGCCAGGGGTCGGTGACGCTTGTCCTTGCCAGGGGTTGGTGACGCTCCGGTGAGGTCGCCGGCCCTCGACGGCCGGTTGCTGGTCATGGCTGAGGCCGGCGACCGGCCAAAGAAAAAAGAAGAAGAAAAGAAAAAGAAAAGAAAGAGAAGAAAAGAAAGAAGAGAGAGAAGATTTGTAGTTATATGCGATGAAAGACGAGATGCAATCTATGAAATATTATAGTGTTTGGGAACTTGTTGAGTTGCTTAAAGGTCTTGAGCTCATCATGTCACGCCCCGATCCTCCGAGCACGTGCTCATCCCTTCTTGGTCGATTAATAGCGACGCCCTAAGACGCATCGCCGACCCATTCATTTAATATACGCATGCGGAAACATATAAATAATCCCCAGACAATAAAATAATGGGATATGAAAGTAGGGCCGATTTTTCACAAAATACCTTTTTATAAACACACAGGTCTATACACAAAGGTTTACATAAGGGATTGGTTCCCAACAAAAGAGAATTCCTACGACTAGCTAGCTGGACAAGATTGCCGATTCTTCGGGCTTCACCTCTTAAACTCCGGGGCTTCCGATCCTTCACCAACACCACCTAAGGACCTAAAAATAGTTATACAATAATCAGTGAGATAATGTTTTAGCGAATTCTACCTCCTAAGACCCGATTAGGAAGCCAATACACTCTAGAGGCTGCCTAAACACAACACGAGACAGAGGACTTACCTTAGCCTCAGTTCCATCCTACAAATCAACGTTATTTACAGATGTCTTATATCACATCAATCAATCAATTCACAACATCAAATTAAATCATTGATCAATCAACCTAGTTGATTACATGTCATCTCGATCCTTTTCTTGGTCGGCTCATTCAATTACTCAAATTCAATGCTGAATTACGGCTTAGTGAGCATGGCCTACTAAAACTTTGGTAGTAATGCTGAATTACGGCTTAGCGGACACGACTTACTAATTCTTTGGCGGTTAATGCTGAATTCCAAATTTGGTGGTAATGCTGAATTACGGCTCAACCGATTCCAAGTTCGATGGTGGTGCTGAATTACGGCTCAGCGAGTACAACCTAGATTAGGTGGTAATACAACCGTACTTCGGCGGTTTTCTTGATCTAACCCACAATGTCATACGATTATTCACTCACAGCTAACAACATTACACTCCTCAAATAAATTTCTCAATTAACACATTATCTTGGCCTATTCTCCTCGGGTTAAGAGGATCGGGTGAAAATAATCGTGTGTGGGTACACGATCGGCCTTAGCCAAAATATAGTAATTTCACCTTTTTAAACATCCCAATAGTTTCAACAGCCCATAATGTATTTTTGGCGCTGTAAACCGACGCCTAGTAATTTTCCCATTAATTACCAAAATTAATTAATTTAGGAATAAAATCATAAAATCATAATTAATTCAATTCAGCACAAATCAACGCTTAAATAAATAAATGGATTGCACCACAATAATCAGCATAAAATTCCGGTCATTGGCTATTCCAGCCTAATTTCCAGAACATAATTAGTTAATTAAATAATTACGGAAAATTTTAAATAAATGCAATAAATCCAATTTAGGCCCGTAATGCATAATTGGAAGCCGAAATGGATCCAGAAAATTTCTGAGATTCGTTCAATAAATACTAGAGACTATTCACTAGCTAATAACACTAATCATTTGCCAAACATGCATTGATAAGGCACTAATTTAATTACTCTACTCTAATCTATTAACCTAATCACACTTAATTAAATATAATCAACCCATAAGCATCATTAGCCTACTAAGCAGGGATTAGTGAGTAAAACTCACTTTGTCGACAAGCGGGTCGGTGCAAAACGACGGGAACGTCGCGAGGACCAACTTTCTCCAAAGCGGGCCAAACTTTCGAGGCTCGGAACACCTCCAAAACGGGCCAACAAGCTTGCTGGAAACCAATAAAAAAAGCTCTCTATTCTAGCTGCAAAATAGAGGAAACAAAGCTGGTTCGGCTTTTGCTTCTGCTTGTTGGATAGAGGAGAACCAACGGTTGAATGGCGAGGAAACGGGCTGATCGGAGCTCCAGTGAGCAGGTGGTCGGCAACCGGCGGCTCCCGAGGGTCTTGGGGGTCTTGTTGGAGGTTACAATGGGCAAAGGAAGGGCTGGAATGGGAGAAAAATGAAGAAAAACGCAAAACAGGCGAACTAGCGAGTGGACCGACGAGCCAGCGACCGGCGGCTTGCGGCGGCCATACAGGATGGCCAGCGGCTCCGTTCAGGGCAAGGTCGAGCTCTTTGGAATGGTCTAGATGTGCTGGTCATGGTCATGGGTGGATCGTTGGCTAATTCACACGGGAAGTTGACTTTTCACTCGGATCTTTGGCGAAAGGTCAGCTGGAGCAGAAATCGGCAGAAGTGAAAACAGAGGAGGAAAACGGTCCGGTGGGCGTGCGGGCAGCTTCAGTGGCTGCTGGCTGCTTCCGGTGACTTCCTCTAGCTCCTAGGGGTTCGAACAGCAAGGATGGAGGGGAAGGAAGGCTGGCCGGTTGGCTTGGAGAGGAAAAGAGAGAGATGGAGGGGTCACCATGGCCAATTTTTTCCACAAGCTTGTCTCCCTTGACCAACCTACACCACCCACACCTTCCTTGGTTCTCATTCAGCCACACATGCCCATCCCATAACCTTGAAATGATCCAAAACCAATGGCCCAGGGGGGGCATACGAATTTGACAAGCTTCTCCCTCAATTGGACTTCCGTTCGTGCTTAATTCAATCCAATTCGACCTCAACAAATCCTGTTGTTGAGTCCTCGATTAAATCGATATTTTTCCTCACCAATACCATACAGTTGCTTCCCAATTTCGCGATAAAAAACAATCCTTGTCTTTTTCTGAACAAAAACAGTCCTATGCTGACTTTTTCCCAAAAAGTCTCGGCTTGCAAAAAAACCTTCTGAGACTAAGTCAACGTTCCTAGAATTTATTGTGACATGACAAAATATTCAATTTCTGAAATCGGACTCAATTTCACGGTTAATTTCACTCGGGCATGTTTTTAGCATGATCTAAGCTACCGGGTAGTTTTCAGAAATTTTTAGTGCAAATGACCAGTGGTTGATTTTCTTCGAGCCACAATGAACCCACTCGACACATTAGCAACTTTCGGTTGTCATAAAAATCTCGATGATTCAAATATGGACACAGGGTACCAAAACGATAGAAAAATCATTCTAGTGCCAGCCAACAAGAATTTTTCAATTTAGTGATGTCACCCACGATTAGCCACACATCTTAGTCGAATCGACCTATCTCTGATCTCAAATCGATTTTTAACTGTGCCGTAATGGTCTCTAAAGATGAGCACGGTCGAGAAGCCGATTCCTGGTCGAATTCTGAAGTCTATTGCCTTAAAATTCCTTAATGGTTTTCCCAGATAGGCTAGTTATCTCGAGAGTGATTAGCTCTGAGAACAGCCCTATAGGCGCGTCGATGAAATGCCCGATTCATTCAATAGAAAATAAGATTGAAAATCTGGGATGTCACACATCAGCTACAAATGGGTGTATAAGACTAGATTAAGTAGTTTAAAGCCAAACTAGTAGCCAGGTGTTTCATTCAAAAAGAAGGAATGGACTATGAAAAAACATTTTTCTAGTCTCTCCTAAATATTCTTTCAAAGTGAACATGTGATTAGTAACTCATTTTGATATGGAGTATGGATGTTAAAACTGTATTTCTAAATGAATATTTTGATAAATAAGTCTATATGATTCAATCCAAAGATTTTGCAACAGATAATTCGAGTAAGCTTGTGATTAGATTGAAATGTCTTATTTATGACCTCAAGCAATTTTCTAGACAATAGTGCTTGAAGTTTTATAGTATTGTCACTTTGTTCAATTTTGTTGAGAATAACGCAAATCGATGTATATACTATAAGGTCGGTGGGAGGAAATGTATTTTTTCTCTCGCACTTTATGTACATAATATCTTAAATTATTGCAAATCGATCTTAAATTATTGCATGAGACAAAGCAAATATTATAAAAATAAATTAAAATTGACATGGAGTATCTTGATGAGGCGGTTTTTGTCCTTTGCACTAAGATCTGTAAATATCATTCTCGCTGTATATTGGGTTTGTCTCATAAAACATATGCTTATCGCATTTTGGAAAGATTTAATATACATCACTACAAATTAGGAGTTGCTTGTATTATTAAGGGCGATGAACTTATTTGTCATAATGCCCCCATTTTGGAAAGATTTAATATACATCACTACAAAAGTATTATTTATGCTCAAATTTGCACTAAATTAAACATCGCTTTTGCGATAGGACTTCTAGGCAGATATTAGTTAAATTTAAGACACGATCACTAGATTACTGTTGAGGAGGTTTTGAGGTTTATAAAGAAGACAAAAGACCATATGCTAATTTACACACATGTTCAAGTCCTACGGCTAGCAAATAATTCAGATGTGGACTTTGCTAGCTGTTAGAATGACAGGAAGTCGATAACGGAATACATCTTTATGTTAGTAGGAGTTGCAATATTATTGCAAAGCAAAAAACAGAAATCTATGTGATCCTCTACCATGTAAATAGAGTTTATGGCATGCTTTTCAAGCTGTTACTTAGGTCATTTGGCCTCGAAACCCCATTAAGGAGTTGACTGTTTTTAATCTTGTAAATAGACTTATACGGTTGTATTGAGATAATAACTCTATAGTTTTGTTTATTAACAACAACAAAGATTTCAAGGGGTCTAAACATATGACGGTCAAGTTTTTTATCATAAGTAAACGGTATAAAATGGTGACATTATAGTATAGCATATTTTTACAGATAATATGATTGCAGATCCACTAATAAAGGTCTTCGCTCTTGTGTTCTTGAATGACATGTCATTAAAATGTGCTCAGGAACATCATGGAATGTTGTTGTTTAGTGGGAGTTATTTTGATTTTGCTCTAATAAAGTTTACATTTGTGCTTGTTACATTTAGTAATGTTTTGATATGTATCAACTTTTGCATTTAATGACGTATTTATGAAGGTATTATTATTATGTTGAATTCATGTTGATAAAAATCTCAAGGTATTATATAAATCTTGAGTGAAGGTTAGGGGCATCCAGTTATTAACTTTGAGCATATGTCTTATTATACATAAAGAAATGTTAACCATAAGTATAAGACATATGTGGGTTCATTGAATCATAAAGATATTCTCTAGTAGCATAGATTTTTGTAACACTTAAGGTAAGAGAATGCTGACTGACAAATAAGATGACACATAAGGTATTGCTCTCTATGAGATGTGTTATCCATTTGTTACACTACCATATTAAATATATATCAATGGAATTAAAAACACTTGTGACCATGGAAGGCTTCGTGTGTATACATACAGTTACTGCCATGATTTGATATTTGAGACTTTATGGGATATGATTTTTTTTTTTTTGTCGGTTATGGGATATGATTGACTATTAAGAATTATCTCTAGACCAAGGTGCACATATATAATATAATTTCAATTAATACAGTTCAAGTGAGAGAATGCAAGAGTTTTTTCTAATATGGATCACATTAATTGATATTGTAATTTATTGTTTACGGGATTGGTGTAAGGTGAGATAGGTTTCTTAACTAATTTAATATGGAGCTGGTCAGGTATGAGCTGAATTGAGCTCAACTTGTAATGAGAGAGCCTAGTTGGAAACTCTACAAAAAGTATTTAAGTCTCTCCTCTAATCCTTAACACACACAATTATCCTCACAAATGAGTATTTACTAAACGCTAAGGGTAATTGGTCATCTTATTAAGTCAGTGATACCAAAGATAATGGAGAAGAAGTTCTTGAGTTTGGATTGTCGCTATTTTGCATCAAGAACGATGATCTAAATTAGGTGCGTTAATCTTTTTACACTATTACATATGTATTTTTGGTTCTAGTTATGGAGATCTTGGATTGTGCTTTGGCATTTTACATTTGTTTCCTATTAATGCTCATCTGACTATACATAATTTTTAAGTTGCATTGGTTGCATTTCAAATGTATACCCATTTAGAAGTACATGTAGGCCTCTCCTAATAAGAACTTACGTATTACCAACCTTCCGATTTATAAATTGCATTTGTACATTTAGCAAGACAATTCGCAATCTTTATCTCGCTCAAACACCTTCCAATTAAATTCCTCTATCTCATCTACTCAAGATTTGGACTACAGGCAATCAACGGCACATAGTAGTTTACGTGTAAAGTAGGTGTGATTTAAATTAAAGCAATCCTGATTATATATAAAAAAAAAAAACTCAAGTCGTCTTCATTTCCATCGCATAAATTTAGTGAGATTATCATGCATTATGTCATCATCAAACAATGTTGGCCGTGTGTAGTTACTAATTTTAACCTTATGGAATGTGATATAGTTTGGGTTTGAACCAAATTAACGAGAATAGGCAGGCGATTTCTTTGGCAGAATGTTCATATTTTGGTCAGCTTTGATAATTGATGACGTGATTGAATACTTGTGGAGATTAGTGGTGTATGTATGCACGATATGTCTAAAGTTCTTAATAGAGAAGAGAACATGCCGTATGTTGTCAAAGGTTGTTTCAAATAGAATGAGACTTTAAAAAAAAAAAAAAAGGTAAACGAATGTAGCACCTCAAGATTATGAACGTTAGTGCACACGATGTGCACCAATCTAAGGCGAATTGGGTGCGAGTTTGTTTGGATTCTGCTGCATTTGACTTAGTTCTATTGCTCATCGTTTGAGTACGTTATTTGCCTATTCTAAGGTTGGTAAGAAGCCTGGCGGGATCCTACTGTATCGTGAACATGCAAGATCACTTGTCTGGTAAGGAGGATAAATAGACCTCCCTATCATCTGGGGTGACCGGTTTCGCTTTTCTCATGTTACGGTCGACAGTCATCACGCAGATTGAGGAATCGGGAGAACCAAAAGAAAGATAGCATTGGAGCTATGGTAGCTTCCTTTATTGATAAAAACAAATCGAATCCAACCAATGAAAGAATACGATAATGGCTGTTGGCAGTTGAGTAATGATCAATTATTGTCGCTGAAGGTCCAAGTGGCAGTGGGTGAAAGTGCTAGTATGAACACCTAGAGGGGGTGAATAGGTGTGAAGACAATTTTTCGCAAAAGAACAGTAGAAATATTTTTCTTTTGAAACTGAGTCTGAAGTACAACAGACTTTGAGCGAATTCAGATTTTGGCAACTACGAACAAAATAAAGGAGTTGAAGGAAGAGAACAAGAACACAAATTTTATAGTGGTTCGGCTTAATCGAGCCTACGTCCACTCTCCCACGTTAACAGCCTTCTAGCTGGATTCCACTATACAATCAGCAAGAGATTACAACTTTGAGTACAAACACTTAGTAGTAGATCACACTATCTCACTAAATCATTCTTTTGGTATTTCTCTCACGATCACAAATGTTTAAGCTCACAAGAGACAAGTGTATGATCGAAGTTGGCTCAGACTTTGGAATTATAAATTCTACGCTCCGTCTCTTACTTGCTCATCGGGTCCTTGATCTCCTTAAATACTCCTCCACTTTCAAACTAGCCGTTGGACAATATCTCGAGGATCATCTTCCAATTTACCCATTGGTTAGATCTATATCTAGAAGATTTGGTAGCCGTTGAGTGATAGAAGTAGAATCCCAAATTGATTCTGATCGCCTATACAAATAGAATCTTGGTTTCCATAAGTAGAGCTTCTTCGTATAGAAAGTTCTTTTTTTCAAGATCCAATTGTCAATCAATTAGATTGAGTCAATCAAATCAATCTTGATGTAGAATTCAAACCAGATCACTAGCCGTTGTACATTTAGGGCTTGTGTTACATTCTATCAAGTTTTGGATGTAAAGTCCGAGAGCAATAGACTTTACGATCTAAGTCTAAACATATTCTGCTTCTGAACATATTTAGCTTTAAGGTCTAGACATAGTCTAAATAAGTTCAGCTTCAGCATAGAGTCTGTCTTCTGGTTCTTCATTCACGTTTAGTCTGGAATTTGTCAAAGTGGGCAGACTTCTGATGTAGAACAAACTTTGGACATGTGTTACGTTCAGTCTTCTAGCAGTCTTCAGACTTTGATAATATCATTTACATGTTCTATCACCTATATAGTCTATTACTTAACCATTAAACATGTTAGTAGCCTTTGATTTATTTTGTCATCTTCAAAACATCATAAGGGATTTCCCTAGCAATCTCCCCCTTTTTGATGATGACAAAACAATATCTGAATATGCAGATGTGTAATCACACTTTCTAAAATAATGATAAATCAATCATCAAATTTTAGATTTTCAAAAAAAAATGTGATTTGAATCAAAAGACAGCAAATAGATTGAGCATAATAATATATAGAAAAATAATCTCAGCTCAATATTATAATATCAACCAATCAACACATATGCATATTTATATTCTCTCCCCCTTTTTGTCATAATCAAAAAGCGATAACAATGGAAATAGTATCACGTAGAGAATATAAAACGATAATAAATATATCTTGCATGAAACACAATTTCTAAAAAAAAAAAAAATCAGCTTTTACAAAGTAAGTCGAATATTAAAGATATGCAATATAGCTCACTTCGATCATACATATCAGCAAATATCCAATAAAAATCACGGATGCATTATAAAATTCACTTACCCTTTTGTCATAATAAAACGATAATGTAAATAAGAGATTTGTTAATGACAAAAGGTAATAAAAGATGCACTAATCGGATTTTTTAGAACTTAGTAAGTTCTAATCACATTTACCTTTTCCTTCCTTCCATAATAATCAAGATCACGATTAATTCAAAAATATTTTTCCAAAATAGATCAATGCTCCCCCTCAATTTGTTGCCTTTCTGAGGCGATCACGATTCTTTCATTTCTCTTGGATTCGCTTTCTCCTCCTGTCATCATGACAATATTTGCGAATAGCACTAATTGTGGCTTGTGCTCGTTGAGCAGAATATTTTTCACTATTTCCTTCGTAACAATAATATCCACAACGATCATTTGCATTTTGAAATTCGAGCCAAAAATTTATTTTCTTCAATCAAGCTCTTCTCGAATTCAACCTACATAAACTTAACGAACTTTTTGCACAAATAAGCTGTAATAATATCCACGTGATATATAATGCCCTTTCTTCAAATAAATAAATTGAATAGCATATATAAAATTAAAATTCAGAACTACTCAACATTTCGTACGACACATTAGGGATTTCCTTAACAATTTGCAAAACTTTGCACAAGGAAGGGAATTTTTTAGCCTCCAAAAAAATGTATGGAATCTCCATAATTTTCAAATCGAGCTTTCCAAAATCCATATGAAAGATTCTTTGTCACCTGCAAATTCTTGTATAATGGATAACAATCCTTGCAAAAATATCACGTAATACCTTCCTCTCATTTGCGGATCAAACTTGCTAGATATAAGATATCTTCTAAGAATATAGCAAGAATATTCATAGACATGCAATAATATATTTTGAGATCAAGGGATTTCCTTTAAGCATAAATCTCAAAAATATATTATTGATGCATTTCGCAAAAAGAAAGTAGATATTTTTATCATGTGCCAAATCAAGTAAAAACTTGCAATATTTTATATTTATGACAAAAAATATTTGCAATATAATAAACAATCGTCCAAAATTATGATAAATGCACGTAGAAATTTGTAAGGCGGGATGATAAAAAAAAATATTCTCTTACCCATGGTATATGTTTGAAATATACCATTGGAAAAAAAATTACCAATCTTCGCTTGAGATACCTTTTTGATTGCACCTACGTAAACTCGCAATCATTCTTCCCTTATAGAATTTCCTGCAATGCACTCATTTCCTTTTTGGTATCCATCAATTTGGATCCTTCCATTTCGTTAGAGCAAAATAGAAAATCTTCAAGAATAATCAAATATTCTTTCTAAACACATCATAACAAAGTATTTAAGAAAAGAATATTATGCACAATAATATCTTGAAAAATAAATTCTCACTTAGTCAAAGCACAATAAAATCAGGAAGGATGAAATCCTTGAGTATCTAGGAATATCTTGCATAACAAACTAATATCACGTAAAACAGATTTTCATTTGACAAAATATGATAAAATCTGAGAGTATAAAATCAAACCAATAAATTCATTTGTCTCTAAGAAAAATATCAAAAAATAATTACACGTATTATATCAAATCTCAGCTCATGAATCACAAAAATAAATCACACAATTCTTTCTTCAATAAAACAAATCAAAGAATATGGTCATTATAAAGTCCAAATCAAATTGAAGAAATGTATTTCTCACAAAATTTTCTTTCTTCTCTTCTTTTATTTCCTGCAAAAACAACTCATCTTTTTTTTGGTGCTCAGATTTTCTTGGGTCCATGAGAGTTAGTAGAATATGTTGTTTTTACCAAATCTTTCTTAACATGTCTCCAGACTTTAGGACATTCTTTCTCAAAGTGTTCTGAATCTCCACAGTTTGAGCACTTGAGGGCATTTCGACCAACAGGTTTTGTAAAGATCCTTTGAAAATGCTTCTTGTACGCAAGTCTAGAAGGTATTTGTCTAAGTCTCTCCTTGACTTTAGGAAAATCTATTAGAGAATCACTTTCCTTTTTGAAACCAAGTCCCGACTTATTATAGTAAGGTACTTGTATGGAAATGATATGCTCTAATATTTTTGAACCATTTGAAAATTTTGTCGAAATATTTGAAAATTCATTTTTTAAAGAATCATTTTCTTGTGTCGACTTTCTTTTGTTTATAGAAAATCTTTTCGCAAAGTTTCAAACTTTTCTTTTCGAGAAAGATCATGTTGCCTATGCTAAGAATTCTCCTTTTTTTAAGTTCGGAGATCATTTTAAGAGAATATTTGATATTTAAGCAAAGCTCATTTATATATTTTGAAACTTTGATACGAATTTTTTAATGACTTACCTCGATTTCCTCGTCAGATTCTGAGTCTGTGTCTAAGTCAAACTTTGATTCTAAGTCTGTGTCCGAGTCAGACTCAAATTCTAAATGTGCCATCAAACATATATTTCCTTGCTCATCATCTTCTTTTATTATTCTTTTCTGGCCATTCTACTTGTATTGTCTTCTTCCACTGAATTTCCTTCATTTTCTACTCATATTTTTGAATTTCTTGATCATAAAAGCAAGTTCTTCATCGTCCATGTCATTTTCTGAGTCTGTATCATCAGAATCGGTGTTAGATTTTAAAGCGATAGACTTCTTACCTTCGGGATCTTCACCAGTGATTGTTTCCACTTCGTAGGATTGAAGAGTGCCAATCAATTCATCAACAGAGAGTGGCATAATCATCTAAGTCTCTCGGATTGAGGTCTTGACATGGTTCCAATCTTTTGAGAGACCTCGCAATAGTTTGTTGACCTTCATTGGAGAATAAATTGAATGACCTTGATATGCCAAAGCATTTATAATTTCTGTAAAATGATTGAACATATCTTCAATTGATTCTCCTGACTTCATCTTGAGGGATTCATATTTGCCAAGTAGGGAGTTTATTTTTGTCTCTTTTACACGATCAGTCCCTTCATAAGTAACATGAAGTCTATCCTAGACTTCCTTAGCTGTTTCACATGAATAAATTCTATTATATTCAACAGGAGACAAGGCGCAATATAAAGAATAAATGGCTTTTGCATCAAGAGCTTCTCTTTTGGACAACTCCGTCCGAGACATAGGAGGGGGGGTTTGGTTTCTTTGTCTTTGCCATTCTTATTTGATGTAGACGCAGCAGTGGGATTGATTCCTTTTTCCACAACATCCCATTGCAAGGGATCTTTGGATCTTAGGAATGCTTTCATTTTGTTCTTCCACACATTGTATTCATTTCCATCAAAATATGGTGGCCTGGTGTTGCTTTGCCCTTCCATAAGTCCTGGTGCCAAGATATTAGCCATAGAAGATCTTTAACTCAAAAGTAAAAATACTTTTATAAACCGAGCACTTGGCTCTGATACTAATTGAAAGTACTAGTATGAACACCTAGAGGGGGTGAATAGGTGTGAAGACAATTTTTCGCAAAAGAACAGTAGAAATATTTTTCTTTTGAAACTAAGTCTGAAGAACAACTACCTTTTGAAATTGAGTCTAAAGTACAACAGACTTTGAGCGAGTTCAGACTTTGGCAACTATGAACAAAATAAAGGAGTTCAAGGAAGAGAACAAGAACACAAATTTTATAGTAATTCAGCTTAGATCAAGCCTACGTCCACTCTCCCATGCTAATGGCCTTCTAGCTGGATTCCACTATGCAATCAACAAGAGATTACAACTTTGAGTGTAAACACTTAGTAGTAGATCACACTATCTCACTAAGTCACTCGTTTGGTATTTCTCTCACGATCACAAACGTTTAAGCTCACAAGAGACAAGTGTATGATCGAAGTTGGCTTAAACTTTGGAATTATAAATTCTACGCTCCGTCTCTTACTTGCTCATCGATCTTTGATCTCCTTAAATACTCCTCCACTTCCAAACTAGCTGTTGGACAGTATCTCGAGGACTGTCTTCCAATTTACCCATTGGACAGATCTGTATCTAGAAGATTTGATAGCCGTTGAGTGATAGAAGTAGAATCCCAAATTGATTCTGATTGCCCATACAAACAGAATCTTGGTTTCCATAAATAGAGCTTCTTCGTATAGAAAGTTCTTGTCTTCCAGATCCAATTGTCAATCAATAATATTGAGTCAATCAAATCAATCTTAATGTAGAATCCAAACTAGATCACTAGCCGTTATACATTTAGGGCTTGTGTTACGTTCTGTCAAATTCTGGATATAAAGTCTGAGAGCAATAGACTTTACAATCTAAGTCTTAATATATTTTGCTTCTGAACATATTTAGTTTTAAGGTCTGGACACAGTCTAAATAAGTTCAGCTTCAATATAGAGTCTATCTTCTGGTTCTTCATTCACGTTCGGTCTGGAATTTATCAGAGTGGGCAGACTTCTGATGTAGAATAGACTTTGGACATGCATTACATTCAATCTTCTAGCAATCTTTAGACTTTGACAATATCATTTACATGTTCAATCATCTGCATAGTCTATTACTTAACCATTAAACACGTTAGTAGCTTTTGATTTATTTTGTTATCTTCAACACGTCATAAGGGATTTCCCTAATAGTGGGCAGCAACGGGTGAGGACCAGAGGAGTTTTAGCCAAGCCATCTGGAGGTTGAAGAAGATGAGCAGTAAGAGGAAGGTGTGGGCGGAAAAGAAGGAAAAGGAAAAAAAAGGGAAAGAAAAAACACATCAAAAAAGTCACAAAAGTTAAACATCCTTTTGTTTACGTCAATAGCCGGCTATGATGCATAGCACCGTAGATAATGACTAGATCGCTAATCAGAAATTTCATGAAAGATTTGACAGGAAAGACTTGATTTCACTTCAAATTTAAAATTACATTGATTTTATTACCTAACAAATCTTTCATTTTCTGAATTGAACTGGTTAATAAATGTAAGAATATTTTTATGGTGATTCCCTAACAAATATGCCGGGCAACATCAATTGTTATATTCTAAAATTGGAAACCAAAAATAGATAATGACCTCTGTAAGATTCCACACGCTACACTCCAAGTCGATCCAACCTATAAAATATATATGAAAGCACAAGAAGGATAAAAATTTATTTTGCTATAGAACAAACCAAATTCCGAGACCGATTCCACATGGACGCAGCATAAACGAAGTTAGATGTCTCGGAAGAGGATAAAATATTTTTCACACCCTATCTCAACTCTATTAAGTACTGAAATTACTCGTATGCCAAAAGAATTTTCCCGAATTTGATTAGTCTAAGGGTGAAGCTTACCGAATTAGATCGATCTATCGATACACTTCATATATAAAAGGAAGTATTTCCAAGGAGGTCCATTATTTGAGCTACCCAAGACAACTCTTTTTAAATATAAGCTCAACTTCTTTAAATAATCAAATAATTCTAACTTGAGAATAATTTAGATTAGTTTGAACATCCCAAAATCGAGTTTGAGTGGCTGATTGACAACCTAACCTGTTTAACCCTTCCTCGGTAAAATTGACCTACCAAAGCCACAAGAAGAAAAAAGCTCCCGAAAAAGAAAGCGAAATGAAGTCCAGATCCAGTAAACCATCAGGATCCGGGTGTCAATTCCATGGCAAAAATGCACGTGAAGGCAGCGGTGATTGGAGCCTGCATGTCAGGCCTCATTGCAGCCAGGGAGCTCCGCCGCGAGGGGCGCCAATTGGTGGTGTTTGAGCGTAGCAAAGACGTCGGCAGCACGTGGCTGTACGACCCTCGGGTTGAATCCGACCTGCCGGGGTTGCATCCAAGCCGCGAGGTTGTCCATGCTAGCATGTACTGGTCGCTCCGAGTGAACCAGCCGAAGCAACTCATGGGTTTCTCGGACTACCTGTTTCTCAAAAGGGGAAGCGGGCACCCAAGGAACTTCCCAGGTCACGAGGAGGTGCTCCGGTTCTTGCGGCTTCGCAGAGGATTCTGGGCTGATCGAATTGCTCGGTTCAGGCACGAAGTGGTGCGCGTTGAGCAAGCTGTCGAGGGGAGACGCGACCAGTGGGGGGGAGGAGGCGGCTGGCGTGGATGTGTTTTGAGGCTGTGGTGGTTTGTAACGGCAAGAGCACCCAACCAAAGATTGCTGAATTTCCAGGCACATCGTCTGGTGTAATATTATCCTTGTCGAATTGTTGGTTTTTGTTCCCCAGCTTTTTTTTTGTCTAAATTACTTGGCATCGGTTTTAATTTTATATTAATGTGCCAGTGGGCATCATTTTCAATTCCAGGTATATTAATGTATTCAGCGTGCAATATATTACACACTTTTTGAAATTATGATAAAGAAGAAAGAAAACATGCATCATAATGGAGTTTGAATTTTGACGGGAGAATTACCATAAAAGTCCTAGATCTAATATAATTATCTCAATTCAGTTTTAATTTTTTTTTTTTTGGCCATTTGAATCCTAAACATTTTTACATTTGTACCAATTTATACTATCTGATCAATTTTGGCCATAAATTGCTGATATGGATATCGGTCGTCTTACATAGCATAGTTTATTCCGATGTGGATAATTTTTTATAATCTTTTAAAATTTTTTGAATTATTTTATTTTTTAAATTTCTTTTCTTCTTTTCATTTGTTTTCTTTCCTTCCTTGTTCCTCCAGCTAACAAGAGGCAAGGACCGGTGAGGTCGATACAAGGGCAAGCCTCGACTCTTGCCAAATCCGACGAGGGCGACTCTTGC
This sequence comes from Eucalyptus guilfoylei, assembly GCA_016097605.1. Lineage (NCBI taxonomy): Eukaryota > Viridiplantae > Streptophyta > Magnoliopsida > Myrtales > Myrtaceae > Eucalyptus > Eucalyptus guilfoylei. The sequence continues at coordinate 24,019,959 of CM027863.1, read as the reverse complement.
CCAGCCACTCGCGGGGGTGGTGAGGTCAATACAAGGGCATCATTTTCAATTCCAGGTATTTGATGATCGCTGCCCTTATACTGACCTCCGATGGCCTAGGTTGATTAGTTAATCCCATGGTTATTGTTGTTGCAGCTCTCTTTGTAGCTCAACTACAGGAGCCCCTGTGCGGTGACAATCTTAGAGGTTGGACGGCGAGGAGGCTTGAACTTGCCAAATCCAGCAAGGCTTGCCATCGCTGGTCACTTGCGAGGTCGACCTCGCCAGATTTGTCGAAAGTCGAGCCTCACTAGTGGTAGGGTGAATAAGGAATGAAAGAAAAGAAAAAGAGAAGGAAAGACAAATTAATAAAAAATTCGAAAAAATATTAAATTATTATTAAAAATTGTTAGGGTTGACCGTGTCATATATGACGACTTGTATCTATGTCAATGATTTTCTACCAAAATTAGCTGAATGGACTGAATAAACACAAATACAAAAATTTTACGACTCAATTGGGAAAAAAATATTTAGTACCAAATTCGTACAATTGCAATATGTTTAGAACTTTAGTGGAAATCCTTTTGGTTTTGACCGATAAATGAAGTTGGGCTTGACATTTCTCTTGTTCGTATCAATCCTTTTCAATCACAATGGGCTCTGTTTGTTTATTAAAAAAATTAATAAATTATAAATAATATATAAAAATGTTTTAATTATTAAGAATAATTTATGTCCAAATAATTTCATGAATGGTGAAAATATTTTTCATTCATTTATTTTTATGAACGATGTGAGTGATCATTTTTAAGAATTATTTTTTAACTTATTTATTTTTTACGAGATAAACGAAACCTTAAAGTTTTTGACTTAAACCCTCGTTCTTGACCCTTTTTTTTTTTTAATACCAATCGAGAGGACTAATGATGCAGCGGGAGGTTCCACAACGAAGGAGCTTGTCGACAGAGTATTCGGGCCTTGGTTAGTGAGCCAATCCGCGAATTTATTTCCGTCCCCGAAAGTATGCATAAGAAGAACAAGCCACTCTTGTCCATTTAAGAAATTCATCTGTTTGATCAAGTTGCTCTTATACTATAAAGATTATGTGATCCCCAATATAATTAACATAATTGTTGATTACTCGATTGAAAGATTATATGGTTATAACCTAACAATTATCTTATAATAATTACATATAAATATAACTGTAATTCATTCACACGCTATGCGGATGTAGTATATAGTTTAATTCTTTTGTAAATATACAAGTTATTCCATCACATTACAAATTTCACTTATGTATACATCATTTCGTTAATAAATTTTAATTTCTTTGTTAGTTGATCACATCAAATTTTCTTAGTAAAGTAACAAAATTCACTTATAGGATAACTTAAATAATTGGATTTTAATTATACTTATATAATTATTTTGATGAGATATTAAATATGATAATAATAACTACATTACCAGAACAGATTTTGAAAAATTCCAATTTCTCTATACATTATATTTTATTATTATGTAATGCATAAAGTTATATTAAAATATGAAAGTTACCATATGTTATATACGATCAAGAAATCGAGATTTATACTGTCATGTTATGAAAAATTCTATAATTGATATATTAATTACACACAATAAGAATTATAATTTGATTTCTATTGCACAAGTATTGCAATCAATTACTTATGCAGATATCATTCATAGTTGTATAATATGTCATCATTTGTAAGATATCACCCGATCATTATATATCTTATAAAATATCGGTAGAACAACTTCCATTATTCTACTATAAACAAATGTCATTTTTCAAAATTGAGATTATTTGAGTAGCTATATAATTATAATTGATAGCAAATTAAAGAAATATTCAATTATTTTAGTTGTAAGACTATTACACATAATATCTAATTATTAAGTTTCGTGTAAAGTTATCTTAAACCATTAAACTTTATTCTATCATCAGTATATAAACTATATAAGAAACTATTTGTATATTTGGTTGATATAGTTATATAAGTTAATGTAGTTAATAGTTACTTGTGCATAACCATATATGTTTTGTAGTTATACAAATATAAGTTTGTCTTATAACTATTAATAATATTGTTATACTGATTACCATACCTTGGAATATTTAATTATCATTTTACTAAAATATAGATTGTTTGAGAATTTGATACCATAATACATTACAAAATTAAATCATCAATTATTTGTTGTTTAAAAGAATTTATTTTATCCACAATTCCAATCTTTGCTAAAAAAAAAATGTGCTGTCAAAAAAACAAGTTTTTTGTTATTCTCCTAATTGATTGAGATATAAAAAATTGAAAATTTTTTAAAACCAGATAGATGCTTACCTGGCACAAAGTGCTATCACTAATAAGATTGGAAATGCCCTCCTTTGGGAATAAGTTAATAAAGAATGAGGGTTTTGGGGAAAAACTCAGAAACTTTAATGTTCTTTCCGATTTTAATCTTGAACAAGAGAAGAGATATTTTATGTAAAGACGACAAATACTGCAAATATAATGATACAACTCGACTAGTTCTTAATATAGTATGTTACAAGACAGTTGATCGATAATAGAGTATTAAGATACTCTCCTTTGTTCTATCTACCATGATATTCATACATAAACACGTCATTTAACCTTAAAAAAAGCTTTCCTGAAAAGAGAAAAAATCAGACTGCAATTTTTTGTTTGTGAAACTAGATTTTGAAAAAAAAAAATTATATTTTAATTGATAGAATGTCATAGTTCGTAACAAAGCCAACTTCTATCCGATAAGTTCTAAAGGAGTTATAACTCCATGCTCGTGGTTTATCTTGGAGTCATCTGAGTATTTTCTCGATATCCGTCGAAATGGAAGAGCAGTGAGGATTATTCATGTGTTCAAACTTGTAAAACATAAACACATGAATACATGATCATGAAAATAGAGTTACAAAAGTGTTAACAGATCTCCTTAATCAAAATTGAGTTGTCAAACAAGCAGACCTAAATATTTAAGCAATCCACTTAGAATGTCACATTTGGTAATGAAAAGTGAAATACCTAAGTTCAAAACATATGGGAAAATTATACAAAAGCCTTAAATCTATTATATGCCGGGAATTTCAGTCACAAATTTTTCAATTGTGCCAAATTAATCTTCAACCTTTCAACAATTGGCTGCAAATCACTGACGTGTTGGACGTCCTACATGGCATGGGCAGCGCTGACGTAAATAATTTTCATCAATTTTTTTATGAATAGTTATAAGATAGAGTAGTGAGTATGTGGTGGCCCCCTGCTAGCCATGTGAAAAAAAAAAAAAAAAAGAAAAGAAGAGAAAAAAGATGGGCAAGGGCATTACTGCCCTTGCCCCACTGCCCCCTGCTAGCCATGTGGAAAGAAATTGAAAAAATAAAGGCAAAAGAAAAAATTAATAAAACTATTATGATAATTAGAAAAAATGCAAAAATTGTCCATATCATTGTCGGCTATGACATGTAGGACAACTAATGTCCACATTAGCGATATTTGACCAATTTTGGCTTAAGGTACTAAATTGGCAAATCATTAAAAGGTTTAAAACTAAATTGTCATAATTGAAAGGTTTCACATTGAATCGGCCGCCGTATAATAGATTTAAGACTTTTTGGACGATTATCCCCTATATAACTGTTATTTGATTGTGAAGTCTCCTCTTTATTGTTCACTTAGTTTCTCACTAGAAAATTCTTTTTCATAGGACGATCAACAGGGCCGGGAGAACGACTACATAGTCATAATTATCAAGTTCCCAAGCCATATATAGATAAGGTATGTCAATATGCTCTCTTCATTTGCCTTGAATGAAAATTTTAATATAATATTCAATTATCAATTGGTTTATTGTAAACCAAACCTCAAAAGAGAGGGTTAAGTGTTGACCATCAAGGGTAAAGTCTTTACTTATGAAATCATTACAATCCCTCTCTCATGACTAGAGAGATGTTACAAGCTCCACCATATAAAATACTAACATCCTTTGTCAGTATTAGCTTCTATCATCGAATGATACTCTTCATTTTTAATGGGTGATTTGGTTCATTTTTGTCCCCTTCACCATTTTAGTAGAAATCTATAAGAGTGCACTATGTCTAAATTTCTTGCCTAAATCATTACTCCCTGTTAGGGGTGGATGGTTTTAGGTTTTGTATAGATTTCATATGAAACCTAGAACCTATTGGTTAGAACAAGTTCCTCATTTTTTAAAACCTGGAACTACCCTACATACCTGAGAACCTCGCACCTACCTTATCACTTACTCCGGGGTCAAATTCAAGGGTCTTCTCAGGTTTTGCATGTATAATTAATTGAACGATTGCAGTGAATTATCATCTTTAATGACTATAACTTACTGCTATAATTCACTGACTATAACTTATATTTAGACACATGAAAAATATGAAATATTAATAAAGCAAAAGTTTCCGTTATAAAATGGAAGCTCAGACTAATGGTTCCAAATTATGCACTTATTATCAAACGTCATGGAATACCACAGGATTTGTATGAAGATATAGATAAAGAAAAACACAAAAAAATTATTCTAGATTCTAGGTTACAAGGTCCACATTCCACCAACCTGGAATCTAGAACCTACCCATCAAAATAGATTTTCTAATTTTTGGAACTTAGAACCTATCCTACATATTTTGGTACCTGAAATTGGACAAGTTCCTGCTGGTCCAATTCTTAGGTTCTAGGTTCTACCTTACAACCATGCTTATCCCAGCTCTTTGCCTTTGGCTATATAGCTAAGGGCCAAATTCGTCCTTGAAACACGTGTCGTTGAAGGTTTCCTACTTTAGCTTGATATGCATGGTTGAGTTTTAAAAAGATTACATAAGTGGTGATCTTTTGAGTTGGATGGGTCCTTACTCATGAATCACATTGCAGACCTTTTCTCATGACTTACAATAACATTGTACGTCCCTTCAAATTACAGCTCACTCTTGTCATGTTCATATATGGATGTTTTTCACTATTTTGCATGATAGTTTGTGTTGATAATAGGAAAAGGGAGTAGTGCAATCGACGTAGCCTAAGAAATCTTACCTATTGCCAGAGAAGTTTACCAAGCCTTAAGAGAAACAAATTCCCAAGTTGTGAAACGAAGAAAACTTGCTGGGGTCTTCCAACAAGCAATGGTAGCTTACATTTAATTTTATCCCTCTTTTTTAGTTGCAACTAAGTTCAGATGAAAATCCAAGTGCCACCTCTAAAGTCATAGTTCCCATCCTCAAAATTAAGTGGTGTGATCATCCCCCATATGACCTCAATCTCATTGATCTTGCTTTGTCTTTTGGCAAATTACATGTGCTGAAGAAGATGGTAAACTAGTGTTTCAAGACGGATCGTCTATATATGCAATGTTATCATCCACCGCACTAGGTATTAAAAAACATAGTTTTTGGCAATTGCTTATGCGTTTATTTATGAAAATATCCACACAAAAATTAATGTCAGTCTAATATTTTATATACACACACATATACATATCTTGCCTGATATCAATGATTGTTGTGTTGCAGGTATAGTTATGAGTTCCCATTTTTGAAGACAAAGGGACTTGTGAGTGTGGATAAAAACTAAGTGGAGCCTTTATATAAACATGTTTTCCCACCAAGCCTAGCTCCTTGGCTCTCTTTCATTTGCGTCCTGTCGGATATATTTTCTTTATATAATTTTATCTTTTTCCCTTCAGGCAGACTAACAAGAAAAGTCAAAAACTCAATTAAAGAAAGCACACCTTTTTTTTTTTTTAATCATAGGCACTCTCCACAATATTTTTTTAGAAGGACTTCTTTTTCACACCGGCTAAAGCGAGAGCACTTCTTTCCTATGTATAGCCTTAACAAGAAGATGGTCCTGTCTCCTAGACAACCCTAGAGATTATAATAATGCTAGATTTTCTCTTTCATGACCTTCCTCCATTCTGCCCCTTGTGAGTCCTCCTTATATATAGATGGCTCTATCACTCGAACATCTTCCTACAAAGTTGCATTTTCATATTTAGGATTTAGTTTCCTTTGCCTTATTGACCTTCTTAGCTAAGGTGCTTGCTCTTTAGGTTTGTCCCTCTAACTTGATCAAAGCTCTTCTGTTATTTTTAGATGTACACCTCGTCGCCATGAACTCTTTGATTTTTCTAACAGTGGTGCTCTGACTTCTTCTCTGGGTTCACCTTCCATAATAACTTCTTTCACTTGACTGGGTCTTAGCATACCCATTATCTTCTTCCATTCTTTCCTCTGACCATCGAAACTTTCAAATATGCAACAAACCACCTTGGAGGGACATTTCGTAGGTTATTTAGTATGAATGCAAAATATATGGATCAAAATACTCTGAAGTGACCCATCTTGCGATTCCCTGGCTTCTTGTATGATGTCATAAAACCAAGCCTCGTTTAAGGCAGTCTATTGATTGGGTGTGTTGCCTTCTTCATACACTTGGCCCAAAACCTTGGAGGGACATTTTTAGCATGCAACATGCTCCTACAAGTGTAAGTACTAGTATGAACACCTAGAGAGGGATGAATAGGTGTGAAGAAAATTTTTCGCAAAGAACAGTAGAAATAATTTTCTTTTGAAACTGAGTATGAAGAACAACAGACTTTTGAAACTGAGTCTGAAGTACAACAGACTTTGAGCGAAGTCAGATTATAACAGTTAGATAAAACTACGAACAAAATAAAGGAGTTCAAGGAAGAGAATAAGAACACATAATTTATAGTGGTTCGGCTTAGATCAAGCCTACGTCTACTATCCCACGTTTACAGCCTTCTGGCTGAATTCCACTATGCGATCAATAAGAGATTACAACTTTGAGTGCAAACACTTAGTGGTAGATCACACTATCTCACTAAGTCACTCTTTTGGTATTTCTCTCACGATCACAAACGTTTAAGCTCACAAGAGACAAGTGTATGCTCGAAGTTCGCTTAGACTTTGGAATTATAAATTCTACGCTCCATCTCTTACTTGCTCATCTGTCTTTGATCTCCTTAAATACTCCTCAACTTCCAAACTAGTCGTTGGATAGTATCTCGAGGATCGTTTTACAATCTACCCATTGGACAGATCTGTTTCTAGAAGATTTGGTAAACATTGAGTGACAAAAGTAGAATCCCAAATTAATTCTGATCGCCAATACAAACAGAATCTTGGTTTCCATAAGTAGAGCTTTTTCGTATAGAAAGTTTTTGTCTTTAAGATCCAATTGTCAGTCAATTAGATTTGAGTCAATCAAATCTATCTTGATGTAGAATCCAAACAAGATCACTAGCTGTTATATATTTGAGACTTGTGTTATATTTTGTCAAGTTGTTTCGTTCTAAATCTGCTTCGTTCTGAATCTGCTACGTTATGAACTTGTGTCTCATTTTGGATGTAAAGTCTGAAAGTGTTCTGTCTGAAGTAGAGTCTGAGTGTAATAGACTTTACAATCTGAGTCTGAATGCAATAGATTTTACAATTTGGACGTAAGTCTGAACATATTCTGCTTCTGAACAGATTTAGCTTTAAGGTCTGGACACAGTCTGAATAAGTTTAGCCTCAGCATAGAGTCTGTCTTCTGATTCTTCCAATTATAGATTTTGATAATATCATTTACATGTTCTATCATCTGCATAGTCTGTTACTCAACAATTAAACACATTAGTAGCTTTTGATTTATTTTGTCATCTTCAAAACATCGCAAGGGATTTCCCTAACAACAAGTCTCTCTCAAATGCTGGTTCTTTCTCTCAATAACTTTTTTTTTTTTTTTTTGGTGTACTTACACTTTTGCAAGTACCTACTATTTTGAATCCTCATAGGGAAGTTAATGTGCCTTCCTGTACTAACACCTGGCACATACTATGTCTTCTCGGACATCTTATCAGGAGAGATCCTTCAGCACAACCCTCTTCATCATCTAACCTACATGTCCAGGCTAAGCATGCCACAAATCAGGTTCTCACTCTTTCAAGTTTTGTCCACATATGTTGTTTGAGTTGAAATCATATAGATAGACTCTAATTGATGCCCCTCCATGATCAATGTACTTGTGGGTTTCAAAATGAGATGCATCGAAACACCGTTCCAGCCGAATACTAGGTAATTCCCTAATTTTGCAAGTTGTGATACCGAGAACAAAGTTTTCTTCACTCTTGACGTGTGATACACGTTGCACTTCAATTTGCTGTGATTTGAACCGGGGAGTTATCATCATCTGGCCAATATGGGTGATCGAACCTCTTGTGTTGTTTGCCATGACAACTACTCATTTGCTAGTCTATTCAGACATGCTTGATAGCTTGTACCGATCTCCTATCATATGGTTTAAGCACCCAAGCCAACCATCCAATCATCAAATCATGATAGATTAGGTTATCATTTACCGTAACAAAGGTTGTTGTGTAATCTGACTTGTTGATAGAGGAGGCCGCTAGCTTTTCTCGTACCGATACCACAATGGACATGTGGAAATTCCACTCTTCCTTGTTGTCCTTCTCTTTCATGATTGATGCTGCCACATTTCCTTATGTTTGTTTGTATCGAGAGTCATGGGCAAAGTGACTTATTTTTTCACAAATTTGCAAACTAGCAAAATTTACACTAACTCACCAATTTTCATTTGCATAACTTTATATGCTCTTCAAATCTACTAGTTCTTGTATGAAGTTACCAATGTAATATATCAACTTTTGTCGGATTAAATTATCAACTAATTTTGGATTACCAACCCTCACTTTAGTTTCTTACCAATGCTTAATTGTTTTTATAATTTACCAACATCTCAGTTGAGCATTGAGGTTGGCAATTTAATTAAATAAAAGTTAGTAATCATTCTCAATGAAGTTGGTAATTTCTAAAAATAGTTAGTAAGCAACAGAATAAACAACTTAATGAGAGTTGATTACCCTCAACTTAGTTGTTAACTTAATTGCAGAAAGGCTGGAAAGCCACAGAAAATTTAAGCTATTAATAAGACAAGTAAATAAAAGTTAATAAATGGTCAAAAAAAGCATTTTTTTTTCCATCAAAGATCAAAGAAGTTGGTAGTTTAAAAAAATAAACATTAATAACTAGCTAAAAAAGTTAGTAACGCAGACATAGATGGTTACTTAATCGGAGAAAAAAATGTTAAAATTGTAATTTTTAAAAAGACTTTATATTTTTAGAAGGTTGACGAGTAATGCCAAGAAAAGTGGTAATTCAATAAAAAAATTTGGTAACTTAAAAAAATAATACTTTAGTAAGCAACTTAAAATTATTCCATAACTTAATTGGAGAAAAAGTTGTGAACCACTCCAATAAAAATTGGTAAATCCCCGTAATAGTTGATAAATTTCAGGCATAAGTACGAATGATAAATTAAAATTTGTAAAATATAGAGAACTTTTTTTTTTTTTTCGTTTGAGATCAGAGAAGTTGATAAATAAGAAATGCAAAATGAATGTCTGTAACTAACCTTAATAAAAATTGATAATACAAGACTAGTTAGTAATTTGATGGAAGAAAATTAGTAACCATTCTAATTAAGATTGGTGATTTCTAAAAATAGGTGGTAAATTTAATGGGTCGGTAAGTACGACTAACAAAATAACGTAACTAAATGGGAAAGTTGGTAAAATTTTCTCATGGATATATGTCCCTCATTCATCACCTATTAAGCACTACAGATTGTAGTGATCATTGGAAATGGACCGAGCGGGATCGACATTGTGAAAGACATCCTACATGGCGCGAAAGAAGTTCACCTAGCTTCAAGAGAAACCACCGAGCTTGAGATTAATGAAGACCTATTTCAACATTCCCCGGTATTCTACATTCTCACTCTGCTTGTGTTCTTTCTAGCATCGAACAATTAGCCAAAATAATTCTGACTGCGACGTGGCTTGTCGAAAACATCATCTATTTTGCATAGATTGATTATGCTGAAGTGGATGGGCGAATAGCCTTCCAAGATGGATCGTTGATATATATAGATACTATCGTCCATTGTTCCTGGTACGACATACGTATATTTTAGCACACAAAATATGTCAATAATTTTGTTCTTATTGATATTTTTCTTTATTAGGTATGCATATTGTTCTTGTTTCTTAGGTATAAGACTACTTCCCATTTCTCAAAACGAATGGAATTGTGAACGTAGACGACAATGGAGTCGCGCCTTTGTATCAATACATTTTCCCGCCTGTGCTAGCTCCATGGCTCTCTTTCATCGGCATACGTTATCGGGTACGCAAGTAAGAACTTTGCCCAAGGATAAAAAACAACAATTCTGTGGGAAACATTATATGTTAATATTTCTGAAAATATATTAATTCAATAAATGATATATTCTCACAAAAATAAAAATGATTTTGTGGGTTATTTTATTAATAGGGTGATTTTTTTTTATCTATTTTGAAAGTGCAGATTATTACGTTTCTCCTTAGCGAGTTACAATCAAGGTGGGCAGCAAAAATATTATCTGGGAAAATACTGTTGCCGAGTGAAGAAGAGATGACGTCATCGATTGAACAATATTACCTGCGGATCGAGGCGGTCGGATGGACCAAGCGTCATCTACCACGCTTCAATTGGAACCGAAGAAACCCAATTGCACTACTCATTCAATTACATCAAACCCAATTTCATTTCCAAAATAAACAACGAGAAAATAGAAAAATCTTCACGAATTGGACATGTTAAAGCATAGAATCGCGGTATTTGTCTTTGATTATCGTAACTTATCTTGTTAATTAGACACTAGAACCTTATTTAAATGACAATTGAGTCTATTGTTCCAATTATTGAACATTTTCCCTCTAAATATATGATCATCATCCTACATGATTGTTTCGGTTTTTGGCAGTTTGATTATGAGAATTGGCTTGCTGGAGTTGGGACTACCGCCACTGGAGAAATGTAGACTAAACATGTATTTTACATCGTTGAGTCTTCTGATGACGTTTGGTGAAATTTGGAGAGACACTTGGGATGTTGAGAAATGGATGAAAGGAGAAGAAGAGTCGGACAAGATCAATTGCACTTTGGAATGTTAAGCTGTAGAAACCAGGATACTAGATGTTGGAAGCGATTTAAGGAATCTACTTGCGATCTCCCTTTGATCATTTGTCTGCGTTCTCTTCAGCTCGCTGATGCGCAAGGTAATCTACGGTCGTCCATGACTTTCACGTCTTCCATCTGAGATTTTGGCCTCTTGATGTCCCCGGAATTGCATGGCCACGGATCTAACGTCGTCGCGGAAGAGGTTGTGAACAGCTGTGGTAGCTACTGATGTGGGGTCGTGATGGTGCTCTTTGAAATTTCACGAAAAGGTTAAAGACTAAATTAATTGAATTGAAAAGTTCATAATTGAATTGGCTGTCATATAATAAATTTAAATATGATGGAATATTTTTCCCAAGAAAAAGGTACATAATTATTGTAGCATAAAGACTGCACTATGCACACCAATTTATGGTGGGAATTGGTGCGAATTTGTTTGGATTGTACCATATTTGTGTCTAGGTTTATTTCTCCTCATTTAGATACGTGATTAGCCTATACCCTACGAGATCCTACTGTATCGAAAGTAAGGGTGTCAAAACCAAATTGTGTACCCAAATAAAAGCGCGATTGGCCCGTCTGGACCTGAAATTTTTGGGTCTTTTCAGTTCAGGTAAATGAGTACAAATAGTGCACTTGTTTAGGTTCGGGTCATAACCCGAACCGAACTAAAACACGTTATCCAATGAAAGAGACGATTGCAAACATAAAAGGAGGGAAAGCCTACAGGCCATGCAGTTGTATTTCTAAGTAAAACAAATAACCGGCCCAACCTGCGATTTCAGTTTGTGTTCTATTTGGGTTTTGGGTCGGCATACTTCATATTTTGGTTTGGGTCGAGTTAACTGGAAACTTGACCCCAACTGAACCGTAGACAGCCCTAAGCATATAAGATCACAAGTTCAACGAGCGGAACACATTAAACCTTGTCTCGGATCGGTTCCGCTTTTCTCATGTGATGGTTAATAGTGGACGCCTGAATGAAGGTCAGGGCCCAACATCTACCAGTTTTTGGTTTGTGTTTCTATGTAATAACAAGCTTGGATATAATGATGCCAAAAGAGTATCGCTATGCGGTTTGAGCACTTCATATAAATATCATTTGTTTATAATTACTTAGAATTAGTGCTTTATTTAAAATTGGAAAGCTAAACAGATAGTGAGATGGATATAAATTATCAAACCAAATCAAGCAACTTGTTTTTTTTGGTCGAAATAGAAGAACTATATATTCAAGTGAGATAACCGGTACAACCTGCAGCTAGTGCATCAGCACAAACAAGGTCGAGCAAATAAAAAGGAGGAGAGACGGCCCAGTTTTGGGTTAAGTTTGCACGATTATGGGCCTTGGCAGCCCAATCGGCAGCAACATTGGCTTCTCTTCTACAATGTCGAAGACTGAGATTAGGGAAAAGAGAAAACAGAACGGCAACTTCAGTAAACAGAGGATGCTCCTCCTATGGCAGCTCTCTGCGTTTGTTCAGCGTGTCGACGAGGACGAGACAGTCTGATTCAATGAGCAGATCTGCGTGATTGAAGCCTTGCTGAAGCAGGTGCTGAAGAGTGAAAGAAAATGCTTGGATCTCCGCTTGCAAGGCCGAACAAGCGGCAAATCGTCTAGAGAAGCCATCGGTAAGTCTTCCATGGTGATCACGGCAAATACAGGCCATAGTTCCTTCCTTGCTGCCTGGCTGATGTGCTCCATCGATATTGGCCTTTAGGATGCCCAAATCCGGTGGCCTCCAAAGAGATTCTTGGTTCAAGATCGATCTACCATTGCTAGTTTCGGTTCGAGTGGACAGCCGAGCGACATGGGTTTGAGCTAACGCTGCCTCTACCACGTGTATTGGGTCGAGACTCTCACAGCGGAAGATAAACCTGTTACGAGCTCGCCAAATTTGCGAAAGGACTATTGTGATGGTCTCCAAACTAGGTAATAGTTGTTGTGTTTGAACTTTCTCTGTGAGCCAAGCATCAATTCTCTGTATTGCTTGAGGTAAGATCTGAACATTGATTTGGGGATGAGTCCATATTCGCTAAGTCCATGGACAGAGTAAAAACAAATGTTCTAGGGTTTATGGTGCTTGTTGATTAAATAGAATACAAGTCAGATTGTTGGTAATGTGTCTCTGGTATAAGTTTGCTCTGGTGGATAATGCATTGTGGCATAGCAACCATAGGAAAGTGCGAATTTTTGGGGCAGTCTGCATTGTCCATATTTTCCTCCATAATAGTTTAGGATTCTAATATGATGTATTGCCTGTCTGTTTTGTTGCTGATTGGGTAACAGCATGGTAAGCACTCTTAACAGAGTAATGGCCATGTTTTGTAGCAGTCCAGATGAGTTTGTCCTTGGCATAGTTGGGTCTTACTGGAATGGTAATGATCTCTGCTATGACCTGATTGTCAAAAAACCTATTTAGAAGAGGAACATTCCAGGTGTTGTGGTCTTGATTGATGAGGTTAGCCACAATCTGAGGTTCGTCTCGAGCTACAGGTCCAGTTAATATCCCAATAGGTAGCCACCTATCTTCATGTACGTTGATCAAAAACCCATCTCCAACAAACCATCTAATATTGGGTAAAATCGCATCCCTGCCAATCAGAAGGCTTTGCCAACCCCATGATGGTCGGGGGCCTTTTTCCGCACTCCAGAAGTTCTTTGCATGGAAGTAAAGTCCTTTAAAAAATTTACTCCATATAGATAGTGGCTGATGGAGTAAACGCCATGCCTGTTTCCCGAGCATGGCTTTGTTAAAGTTTATAAGATCACGAAATCCTAAACCACTAGCTTCCTTTCTTCCTTTTAGAACTTCCCAATTCTGCCAATGAATTCTTGATTTGCGCCTGTCATTCTGCCACCAAAACCTTGCAATTCTTTGTTCAATGGATTTGCAAAGGGACACAGGGAGTTTAAAGATAGACATGGCGTATTGTGGTATAGCCTATACTACAGTCTTAAGAAGTATCTCCTTTCCACCCTTTGAAATTAGATTTTCTTTCCAGCCTTCCAACTTTGCATGAACTCTCCCCATGATCCAAGAAAACATATCCTTTTTGGAACGTCCCAAATCAGATGGTATTCCCAAATACTTACCAGACCTTTGCAGCATTGGTACTCTAAGCTCTCTCGCCAGATTTTCCTGTAATCTAGCAGGGCAAGTTTTACTAAAAAAAATTCCAGATTTGTTACGGTTAACCTCTTGCCCTGTAGCTAAACAATATTAATTCAAGATATTTGCTAGATTCTGACATTCTTGAATAGTACCATCTAGAAAGAAAATTGCATCATCAGCGAAAAACATATGGGATAGAGTAGGACACCACCTGTTCAGCTTGATGCCCTTGAGATGCCCTATGTTAACAGCTTGGTTAATAAGGTAAGATAAGATATTTACCAGCAAGATGAAAATATATGGGGATAGAGGATCGCCCTGACGAAGACCCCTGGTAGGATGGAAATATTGTAGCTGTTCACCATTAAATTTTACACTGAAGGATGTTGTCGTTATGCACGGCATCACCCACCAGATCCATGTGGAATGGAATCCTAGTTTAAGTAATCTCAATAAATTGTGAATTATCTGTGATGAGGTGGATCGACTAACGCATCGCGCACGCCTTCCATTCACTCCATTAATAATTAAACTCGTTATAGAGCTTCCCCAATTAAATCTTACCCACCGATGCCGTCCGCAAGAAAGAATCTCCTCTAAAAGAAAGAGAGTTGAGGTACAGGTCCAGGATACCATCCGGATCCGGGTCTCAAAACCATGGGAAAACTGCACGTGAAGTTGGCCGTGATCGGAGCCGGCATGTCGGGTCTTGTTGCAGCCAGGGAGCTCTACCGCGAGGGGCACCAAGTGGTGGTGTTCGAGAGAGGCAGCGATATAGGAGGTACGTGGCTGTACGACCCTCGGGTCGAATCTGACCCGCTGGGGTTGGATCCAGGCCGTGATGTCGTCCATGCCAGCATGTACCGATCGCTCCGGGTGAACCTGCCGAGGCAACTCATGAGTTTCTCGGACTACCCATTTCTCAATAAGGGATGCAGTGACCTGAGAAGCTTCCCAGGTCACGAGGAGGTGCTCCGGTTCTTGCGTGGCTTCGCGGAGGATTCCGGGCTGGTTGAGCTGATTCGGTTCAGGCACGAAGTGGTTCAGGTCGAGCAAGCCGTTGAGGAAGGGCGGGACCAGTGGGCCGTGGAGTGGCGGATGCACGGTGGGGAGGAGGCGGCAGGCATGGAGGTTTTTGAGGCTGTGGCGGTTTGTAACGGCAAGTGTACTCAACCAAAGATTGCTGAATTTCCAGGTACGTCGTCTGATTTGGCATTATCCTTGTTGAATTGTTTCTCTTCGTTGATATTGCGATATAGCAGAAAGAGAACTTGCATTATAATGGAGCTTTGGATTTTGACCGGTCAACCAAATTAGGCTTGACTTCTCTCCTATTCATATAAACCCTTTTCAATTCCAATACTCAATTCCAAATATAAAAACCACCCTTCCCAATCACTATAGACTGACCAAAAAGAAAAATCTCTACGTAGGATTACTTTGTGGGTCCCAAATGTGCGAAACTTTAGAGTATTTCCCCAAACCCTCGTTCGTATACACTTTTTTTTCCCAAAATAGATCACTTTCAATCTTTTTCTTTTCACTGGCAATCTTATTTACCTATTAAGAAAATGATCACTCAAGCATTTATGTGGCATTTCTTAAATGATCGATTTTTAATATCTCTTTCAATCAAGAGAGATTCTAAAAAACTAGCATAATTGATGGCAAAAAAAAAAAATGACTTTTCCTACCCAAAGGTCAAAACTGTATATGATAAAATAAGGTTTCGCATGGAAAAGAGGCAGCTATGCTAAAAACTAAAACCATTATAATTATTTTCAATACAATCGTGTAATTTTATTTAAATAATTGCATGTTATACATGATCAATTGCTAAATAAGCATTCTTTTAACATTTTATATTTAAAATTTTATGCCCAATTAGCATTAGAATAAGCCTTTAACTATAAAGTAGATTAAGCTATAAAGTGAAGACTATGAAATAAGGTCCCTTGAACATTGCAAAGGTATGAAGAAGAGCAGCAAAGTGAATTGTACGCAGTACGGTCATGAGCTAACTAATTATGTGAACAACATAGGTGATCTTAGGATGAGTAACAGTGAGATGTACAAGGCTGCTAACCAACTGGTAAAGTGTAGGATTCAAAAGAATAGTTCCATCGTTGTCATCAAAATTGGCATTTGCCTTAATAAGAGTTGTAGCAATCTTGGAATCATTGAGTTTCACTTGAGAAATAAAATCAAAGGTATATTTCACTTGAGAAAGATAATAGGTAGAGGAATTTGAGTCAACCTCCAAGCTTAGAAAGTAACTGAGTCACTCGAGATCTTTCATTTCAAACTGCTAACTAAGATACTACTAGAGTTTTGTAATACCAATATGATAATCACTAGTAATAACCATATCATCCATATATAATAGTAGTGAAATATACCCACGAGATGTTTGTTGAAAGAAGAGAGCATTGTCATGGATAGGGGCAGCATGGTTTCAATGTAAAATTGGGAACTAGAGAGTTGGATTCGTTAGAACCAGTTTGGTTCCAGGGTCTGGTAAGACCCGGTTCGGTTGTTGGTTTCATAATTTTTGGAACTTGTACAATGAGGTTTGGTTTCTAGGTAAGGAACCGGGGATCGGATTGGGAAGAGGGAAATATTGGGTTGTACTAATGAGTTGATGGAACGATTCACGATGAAAGGAAAATCTTTGTGGAAGGTTTAGGAGGCTTCAAGGTCAACAGTCCTTTTTTTTCGACTTAGAACTCTCTCCCCGCCATTCTCCTGGCTCCGTTTGTTCTCTATATTCTTTGTCCATGAGGATGCTGCTTTGGGTCTTGGCTTGGTGAGGTGTAGAGCACGATTGGGCGGCTTCGCTTAGGGCCTTCGCAGCCAAGTGTAAGGCGGCCTTCGCCCAATCTTGGCGAGGCTTTTGCGGCTGACGAGGGTCACTGGTAATCCTTGCTTGCCCTAAAGAGAAAGAAAGAAAAAAGCCAAAAAAATAAAAAAATAAAAATAAAAAGTTCAAAAAATATTAATACAAAATAAAATTTTAAAAAATAATAAAATATTTTCCGACAAGGCAAATGGAAATTGGCATTCAAGTGAACAAATTTTCAAATTTATGGCATTTAAGTGAGTGAAAAAAATTTTCGACACTCAAGTGAGCGCCGTGTGAAAGTTTTGACAATTCTAGTGTTCTTTCTCCCGGTCATGTTTTCTGTGTAATGAGAAGAATGGCTGAGACGAACTCTTGTGGGATCTGCCTTTGCTCGTTTGTTCTCTCCCCCCGCTTTAATTTCTCTCTTTGCTTCTACTTTCTTTTCATCCATCACATGCGTCCATGACTTTGCTGTGCACGTGCTTTAGCTCTGTTTATATTTGATTCTCAGCATATTAATATGTATGATGACAATCTAGATTTTTACATTTCGTGTTTTGAACTTTTTATTGTTTATTTTATCTTATGTGTTTATTCTTTTATAGATTATTGTTATTGACAAATGATAAATTTTCATTTTTGTTGTTGTTGTTGTCACTTTCATTTTGCTCAACTAAAATGAAACAAAAAAGGAAATTGGTCGGTTCCAAGGTAGATTCTGAAACCAACCTTGAAACTTGTGACGGGATATGTTATATGTTTCGAAAAATGGCGAACTAGTTCTGACAAGTAGGTTTTAGGTTTTAGATGGAACTTGGATAGAATCTAAAACTACTTATCCCTAGTCATGGGGACTAAAGTTGAAGCCAAGATATTCCATGGTGGAACTGAACTTAGAATAACATGCATGAGGAGCCTATTTTGGTTCATTTAATGCTCTTTGTAAATGACATACTTTACTAGAAGCATGAGTTTACCTTGGAAGAGTTTCCTCATATACTTTCTTAGTAAGATCAAGGTATTTTTACCATTCATCTGGAATAGAGGCCTTTGTTTAATAGCGGCAACAACAAGAAGAATACGAGCAAAAGTAAGACATGCACCTGAAGCAAATGTCTTTTCATAGTTAATCATATACTCTTGAGTAAAGCCTTTTGCTACTAGCCTAGCTTAGTAGCACTCCACCATACCATTTACCTTAGTCTAGGTTTTATATACCTATCCACAACCTGTAACATAATTTTCAAGAGGCAACTCAACCAAATCTCTTGTACGAGATTTGTTTAAATGAGTGCAACTAGTTTTCCCATTACTTGCTGCCAAAGAGGATTAGTTTGAACTTCTTTGTATATGCGAAGCTCATGAAAAGAAGAAAAAGTAGAATAATAATGAAAATCACGAAACCAAAAAGAAGGTTCACTTATACAGTGGAATGACAAACAAGAGAAGAGAGAATGACCAGGGGTGGAGAATTTGTGGATGGTGCAGACAAGCTAAGAATTGTTAAAGTGGGATCACCGTAGCCACTTGCATCAGCATTGGGAGAACGAAACTCCAAAGAGGAAGATTCAATTGTTGTATCTATGGGAAATATATGCACTAAAAGACTAAAGAAGGGCGTAGCAGGAGAGGAGTCGAAGGGGCAAAGTGATGAGAACATCTTGTGTTCCCAAAAGATAATACGATGAGGTCGCAGAGAGAATTAGAGATAGGATCCCAACATTGATACTCTTTGTGCTCAAATTCATAGCCAAGGAAATAACATAGATGGGCATGAGATTCTAACTTCGTGCGTTCATTTATAAGAAAATAGACGAAAGAAGTATTGCCAAAGACTTGAAGAAGATTGTAATTAGGAACATTGCCAAATAAGCACTCATAAGGAGAGATATCACTTATGATAGGTGACATAGTGTGATTGATAGTGTATACAACAGTATGAGAAGTCTCTCCCAAAACTGTTTCCCATACAATGTTGAGATTAGAAGGTTGCGGACAACATCTAAGATGTGTATGTTTACACTCTATTCAACCATTTTGTTGGGAAGTTGCCAAACAAGAATGATGAATCATTGTGCCATTTTTATAATTAATTTGAAGAAATTATGTGTCTTGATATTTCATGCCATTATCTATACAAAAGATCTAGATGTTTGATTCAATTGTGTTTTGATCATGGCAATAAATTCGCGATAAATGTGAGCTAGTTCATGTCAATACTTCATAAGATAGAGCCACATATAACTAGAAGGATCATCCACCCAAATCACAAAATAGTGAGATCCTCCCATAGTG
The DNA here is from genome assembly GCA_016097605.1 of Eucalyptus guilfoylei. Taxonomy (NCBI): domain Eukaryota; kingdom Viridiplantae; phylum Streptophyta; class Magnoliopsida; order Myrtales; family Myrtaceae; genus Eucalyptus; species Eucalyptus guilfoylei. The sequence continues at coordinate 24,000,632 of CM027863.1, read as the reverse complement.
AGAGTAGGAGATGGGCCCCAAGTATTTAAATGAATTAAATCAAAGGAAGCATGAGAGACAAATTCACTAAAATCAAAACGTAAAGCGTGACGTTTTCCCAAGTTACATGGCATGTAATTAAAATGCTTATTGTTAATAGAATCTAGATGACCACTAGAAATCAGATGACCTAATATAGAAAAAGAAACATGGCCTAGACGAGAATACCAAATTCAAATGATACTGTGGTAACACAGCTACTAAGAGCATTCGAAATGTGTCAAATAATTAGAGATAGGATCCCAACATTGATAGGCATCCAACTTTACAGAATGTCCTAATTATCTGCTCTTTTCGTGAATCCTGCACATAGTTGTCAAACATATATCAAGTTCAAGGAAAGTCTAGGAACCAAGAAAGTGTCAAATAATGACATGTGGGCATTAAAATGTTTCCAATATGACTAACTAGCATTTGTGAGTTATTAGCTACATAGATAGAAGGTATTTGTGAAAGTAATGACTTTAACTTCAACATATTGATGTTTGAAATCAAAGAATCAAGAAATAGAAATGACTAGAGTCATAGATGGATTTGAAGTACTAGGGACAGAGGAATTAAAAAATTCTTGCAATTTTATTGTAAAATCCTCTGAAGATAAAGTACTAGACGGGCTATTAGAAGAACCCTCAATAATGGCGGCAGCAGTGGATGAGCGTGAGGGTGGAGCTTTGTATTGGAATAAGTTGTTTGTCCCTATATGTTGCCTAGGTTGTCATTGATAGCAAGTGGAAGATAAAGAATTTAGTTGTAGTCTTGTATTGTAAATGTAAGATTTTGAAGGACCATTACCAACTATTCTAAAAACTTAAATTATTAGATAAATATATGATTTATTATTTTAATATTCTAAGACTCCCTCACGCTTATTTAGGTTTTGTCTAGTACTAAGTGTAGAAATTTAATTAGAAATGTAATGGAATCTAGAAAGATTCGAATATAAGATCTCCAGCTTTGATAACATGTAAAATTTTATGGGATTACTGTCAACTGTTTTAAAAGTTTAAGCTATTAGATAGAGAAGTGGTTTATTATTTTAATATAAATATAACCAGTTGAAAGTGTCCAAAAGTGACTTACAGGTGAGGCTTTAGTGAGTTTGAAACCATAGTACGTGGTGGTGTGTGTTGGGCATTCGGCCTTCGGGTCTGGTGAAACTTCAGGATCTCATTCTCCTTAGGGTGAGGAGTCTAGTGATAGTGGCGGTTATCCAAAACAAAGTCTCCAATACCAACTGAAGTTGCGGGCTTGGAGGAGATACGAAAGCAATGCAGCCAATGTCATAAGGCTACGTGAGGTGATGCTATTTATACGGTTGGTGTCATGATGGTCACGACAGAGTAATGCGGCCTATGTGGTTGGCATTGCAAACGAGACTCGATTGCGCTTCTCATAAAATAAAAGCTTAGATACCAAATGAGAGTAATAGAGAAAATAGAATTTGGAAATTTTTGGCATATCATGATGTGATATAAAGAGCACATTACTCCATTTATAGATTTTATATGATGACTATCTACACTAACTGAATACTGCAACATTAATTACAATTATTTAGAAAGATATCCAGAATATCATAAATAATCTAAATATCTCTAACATTAACTTATTTGCTTAATTTAAATTGTTTGGCAAACAAGTGGACTTAAACTTTTAAATATATGTGTTCTTTTTGACTGTGAAGTCTCTTCTTTCTTGCTCACTTACTTTCTCAATAAATAAAAATCCTTTTCGCAGGGAGATCTACATGGCAAGGAGAACAACTACATAGTCATAATTATCGAGTTCCTGAACCGTATAAAAATAAGGTATTGTTGATATGCCTTCTTTATTTCCCAAGAACATGTTCTCAAATTGACTTATGAAATTTTTTGGACTATATCCAACAATCAATTGGTTTATGTAAACCAAGCCTCAAAAGGGAGTAATAAGTGTTAATCATCATCACAAGCCCTCTCTCATGATTAGTGAAGTGTTACAAACTCCATCACATAAAGTATCGACATCCTTGTTAGTATGAGCATCTATCGTCCAATGATACTCTCTTCACATGACGGTAATTCGGTTAATTCCGTCCTCTTCAACATTCTAGGAAGAAACCTACATGGAGAGTGCTTCGTCTTGATTTTCTCACCCCAATGATAGCCTTTGTCGGGATGGCTAGGGGCTTAACTTTCTTTGAAACAAACATCTATTGGAGGCTTTCCTACTTCGGCCTTGTACACGGCTCGAGTCTTTAAAATGACATCAATGATTATCTTTGGAGTTGAATGGATTGTTACTTATGGATCCCATTGCAAGCCCTTTCTCATGACTTGAAATAATGTGTATGTGCCTTCAATGTTCTTGTATAAATGTTTTTCACTATTTTGCACGACAGATTGTGTTGATAATAGGAAGAGGGACCAGCGCAGGTGAGATAGCCAAAGACATCTTACCTTTTGCAAGAGAAGTTCATCAGACCTCAAGAGAAACAATTTCCCAAGTTGTGGAATTAAGAAAAGTCGCTGGGGTCTTCCAACATCCCATGGTACTTTACATTTTATTCATTCCCTCATTTTCTAATTGTGACTAAGTTTAGATTAAATCCAAGTGATGTGATTGAGCTCAAACTCATTAATCTTGTTTTGTCTTTTGGCAGATTGCATGTGCCGAAGAAGATGGCAGATTAGTGTTCCGAGATGAATCATCTATATATGCAGATGTCATCATCCATTGCACTGGGTATCAAAAAACATATAGTTCTCCTCAGTTACTTGAGCATTTCTCTACAGGCATACATATATGCGGGAGTGTGCATGTCCTATCTTGCTTGATATATATGGTCCTCGTGTTGCAGATATAGATACCATTTTCCATTTCTAAAGACAAAGGGACTCGTGAGTGTGGATGACAACCGCGTGGGGCCTTTATATAAACATGTTTTCCCGCCAAGCCTAGCTCCTTGGCTATCTTTCATTGGCATACCCTTTCTGGTATAATTTTTTTATGAAGTTTCTTCTTTTTTTTCAATCATGTAGACCAAGTAGAGATTAAAGTTTTTCAAGAAGAAAGCCAATTAATGAAAAATAGCAAAAGGTAACAGTTAGTACATATATTGAGACAAACAAACAACTTTTTCTCCATCACTTGGAGATTCGGCCACCAATTTACTGATGTTTAAGTTCAGTGATGTAGAAATTTTTCTTTCAGAACAGTTGAAAATGCAAAGAAAGGAAGAGGGAAAGAAAAAAAAAATTCAATATTGGATGTCTTCTGCCATACTTAAGGTTTAGACATTTCATGAAAACAGGAGTTTAGAATTGTGGAAGCAATTAAACATATTTGTGTGGATTCTTCCACGAAATTTTGGTTTAATCCCTTATTTACACAATCTCTCGATCGGTCTCAACTGTGAGTAGACTTTTCCGGCACCACTTAGTGAGCTACAGTCGAAGTGGGTGGCCAAGGTTTTATCTGGAGAATTGGTGTTGCCAAGTGAAGAAGAGATGATGTCTTCTGTTCAAGAACATTACCAGCACATCGAAGAGCTTGGATGGCCCAAGCATTGCACTCACAGGCTTGAATGGGGAAAGGTTGGAACGAACTTGTCAATCCTTAATTCATTGTGCTTTACCTTTTTAATAAATTAGTTTACATTCACCGTTGGAGGAATGACGTGTGTTTGAAATTACTTTTTTAATCAAATTCTTCCGTATGTCAATTATCCAACATCGAGTGTGGAAATTCTTTCTTGATTCCGGTTAGACTTGCCATTTTAGATATGGATATTATAGTCTAACCAATTGGTAAATATACCAGGAACCTATTATATATACTAAACTCAATTGGGATCTTAAGATCTAGTAGAACTTACATGAACCGGCCATCTCTAATAGTCTAGATTCAATTTAATACATATATTACACCCGTATAATAGTTTCTCGCAAACGAACAGTTGACAAAATCCATAAATAGAGCTAAAAAAGTAGTATGATCTCCAAAAGTATTATTGAACTATATTGGCCGAGACCATCTTATTAACTATACAATGAGGCTCCTTTAATTTTTTGTTTCCAATACGAAGAAGTTGATGTTCTTTCATGTGCTTGATAGTGTGAGTACGAGAAGTGGCTTGTGGATCAATTGGGACTCCCATCCATGGAACAATGGAGCGAGAAGTTGGTTCTCATTAAACTCGAATTCCGCAAATTCCTGCAATCTTCTGATGGAAATTGGCGGGACAACTGGGTTGTTGAAAAGTGGATGCAAGAAGAAGGGTTTGGCAAGCAAATTCGTTGAATTGATTCTGAATATCATTCGGAATTCTTGTAACCACTGGAAAGAGAAAAGAGAGTTAAGATAGAACAACAAGTAGTTTGATATGGATGTGGGGTATTTGTTACCTTTCAATGCTCATCTGACTCTACATAAATTTTAAATTGCATTGGTTGCATTTCAAATGTAGATGCATTTTATATATACATGTAGACCTCTCCTACTAAACATTAACGTATTACCAACCTTACGATTTATAAATCGAGTACACACCATTTAGCAAGACAATTTACAATCTTTATCTCGCTCAAACACCTTCCAATCAAATTCACCATCAATTACTTCTCATCTACTCAAAATTTGGACTGCCAGCAATCAATAGCACAGAGTAACTTACATGTAAAGTAGGTAACTTAAATTAAAGCGATCCTGATTATCAAAACAATAACTCGAATCATCCTCGTTTCCATTACATAAATTTAATGAGATTGTAATGCATGGCTGCGTGCAGTTACTAACTTTAACCTTACCGAATGTGATACCGCTTGAGTTCGAACCAAATTAACAAGAAGAGGCAGGCGATTACTTCGGCAGATTGTTCATGTTTTTGTCAGCTTTGATACCATTTTAACTGATGACGTGATTGATTACTTGTGGAGACTACTGGTGCGTATTTGCACGATATGTATACAAGTTCTTAAAAGAGAAGAGAACGGCCTTACGTTGTCAAAGGTTATTCCAGATAGGATAAGAATTTAGAGAAAAACGTACACGAATGTAGCACCTCAAAAATTATGAATGTAGATGTACACGATGTACACCAATCTAAGGCGAATTGGGTGCGAGTTTTTTGGATTCTGCTGCATTTGACTTAGTTCTATTGCTCATCGTTTCAATACGTTATGTGCCTATTCTAAGGTTCGTAAGAAGCCTAACGGGATCCTACTGCATCGTAAACATGTAAGATCACTTGTCCCGTAACTAGGATACATAGACCTCCCCATCATCCGGAGGGATCGGTTCGCTTTTCTCATGTTACGGTCAACAGTCATCATGCAGATTGACGAAGTGGGAGAACCAAAAGAAAGATAGCGTTGAAGCCACGGTAGCTTCCTTTATTGACAAAAACAAATCGAATTCAACCGATGAAAGAAGACGAGAGTGGCTGCTGGCGGTTGAGCAATGATCAACGATTGTCGCCGGAGGTCCAAGTGACAGTGGGCAGCGACGGGCGAGGACCAGAGGAGTTTTAGCCAAGCCATCTCAAGGTTGAAGAAGATGAATAGTAAGAGGGGGGAGTGGGCGGAAAAGAAGGAAAAAAAGAAAAAGGGAAAAAAACACATCAGAAAAATCACAAAAGTTGAACAACATCATTTCGTTTTTAATCGCCGTGTATGACACATAGGATGGTTGATAATGAGTAGATCACTAGTCAGAAATTTCAAGGAAAATTTGATAGGAAACACTTTATTGCACTTCAAATTTAAAATTACATTGATTCTATTACCTAACAAATCTCTCATTTTCACAAATAGACCTAGTTAATGAAAGTAAGAATATTTTTAAGGAGATTCCCTAACAAATATGCCAGGCCATATCAATTATTATATTCTAAAATTGGAAACCTAAAATAGATAATGACCTCTGTAAGATTCCACACGCTACACTCCAAGTCGATCTATCCTATAAAATATACGTGAAAGCACATGAAGGATAAAAAATTATTTTGCTATAGAACAAACCAAATTCCAAGACCGATTTCACGTGGACGCAGCAGCATAAACGAAGTTAAATATCTCGGAAGTGAGTCAAATAATTTTCATACCCTATCCCAACTCGATTAAGTACTGAAATTACTCGTATCCACAGAATTTTCCTGAATTTGATTAGTCTAAGAGTGAAAGCTTACTGAATCAGGTCAATCTACCAATACAGTGTGTGTATATATATATGGGAAGTTGTTAAATTATGTCTCAAGTTTGAGTCCATATATGATACCCGATCCGTACAAAATATTTACATGCTGAAACAAGAAAGAACGTGCGCGGAGCATTTGATGAAAAAAGGCGTGTGATAGGAGCCGAAAGGATCCCGCCCTCGATCTGCGCTTCACGTTGGAAATGAAGGCTACAATCCGTGGGATTCTTCTCATCTGTCAGCATGAAATAAGGCTGAAGGGTTGATCGTCTAATTTCTTCTACGTCATTAAATGCATGCACATGGCCATGTGCATGCATGCTAGTATGGTCAACACTTGCTGCTTCAAAAGCCTATCACGTAGGCGCCGAATTCCCTCTCTTCTTTCGGTCATCTTTTGTGGGCTTCTCTTGTTTTTATTAATAAAGAAAGAGGAAAGGCAGAAGCTATCCTACGTGTGTCAGTGCATGCTGGTCATTCGCTCACACGCTATCATTAATTGCATGAAGGCGCATGCTTTGAAGATCGGCACCGTTCTGACAATTGTGGAGGACAAGTTTATTTTGTTTTGTTTCCTCCCCTTCAACCGATAAAAATGTGAAGACGTCTGAAGCTCAAGACAAAGCGAAAGAATAGAGCTCGGCAGAGAGAGAGCGAAAGGAAAAGAGCTCGAGAGACCGAGAGCGAGAGACGTGAGCTCAGAGAGATTTGTGCGGAGTCGAGTCCAGTGAGTTGAGTTATTAAACACTGTAGATATCGGGTATAAAGTAGGACTGGGAAATACTTGAGTGCATTGAGTGATTGTAATCTTGTAATTCTCCGATTTATAGTGAATTGTTTTGCTGGCTCTCCCCGTGGATGTAGGATCCGACATTCGGACCGAACCACGTAAATTTCTGGTGTCCTTTTATTATTCCTCGTTTTATTTCGATCGATTTCTATAGCTCCCGACATAATTGCAAAATATTATGATCTGCTTCCGCTGCACCGCCGATTAACAACAATTGGTATCAGAGCTAAGACTTTGCAATTATGTCTGGAGCAAAAGTAGAAATTGAGAAATTTAACGGCAGGAATAACTTCGGGTTGTGGAGCGTCAAGATGAAGGCGCTATTAACAACTCAAGGATTAGCCAAGGCATTGGAGGGCAAAGCTCAGCTGCCTAAAACAATGCGAGATGCTGAAAAGGACAAGCTAATGGAGAAGGCCATGAGTATCATCCTGTTGAACTTATCGGATGAAGTGCTAATAGAGGTGGCCGAGGAGGAGGATGCCGCAACGTTATGGGCTAAACTTCAGGCCCTCTATGTGACGAAGGGTTTGAACAATCGCTTATATATGCTGAAGAGAATGTTCCAGTTCCAATACACTGAAGGTACGTCCATTAGATCCCACCTAGATGAGTTTAATAAACTCATGATGGACTTGAAGAATGTTGACAAGATTTTAGATGATGAAGAACAAGGCATGATGTTGTTGGCATCTCTACTGGAGTCATGGGAGCACTTTACCGACTCCTTATTACAGGGGCGTACTACGATTACCTCAGAGGAGGTAAAATCTGCCCTGTTTTCAAAGGAGTGGCAGAGAAAGTTGCGTGATGACGGTCTAGCGCAAGATGTAGCGCGTGGACTGGTGATTCGAGGTAGAGACCAACATCGGAGGCCCAGCAACAGAAGCAAAAGCAAGAGCAGGTCGAAGTCACGACATAGAAAATCAAAAGGTCGCGTGAAGTGCTTTGAATATCATGAGGAGGGGCACATAAGGAGAGATTGTCCAAAGTTAAGAAATAAAGGCGTTTGGCAAAATGCCACAAGCAGTGTGGCGAATGTTGCCGAGGAGAGTACCAGTGATGCCGAGGCTGTCCTATGTGTATCTACGAGTTCGTCAGGAGACGAATGGGTGCTAGATTCTGGATGTTCCTATCACATGACTCCTCATAAGAACTGGTTCACTATCTACTAGACTGCAGATGGTGGTAGAGTTCTTTTGGGGAATAATGCAGCTTGCAAGGTTGTAGGGATAGGAATAGTTCGGATCCGAATGCACGATGGCGTAGAACGAACGTTGACAAATGTAAGGCACGTACTGAATCTCAAGAAGAGCCTTATTTCTTTGGGAACACTCGATGACCTCGGGTGCAAATACACAGTTGAAGGTGGAGTGCTGAAGATCTCTCGAGGTGCCCTGATAGTGATGAAAGGGAAGAAGATGAATTCTCTCTATCATTTATTGGGAGAAACCGTGACCGGAGTTGCTGCAGTTTCATCAAGTGAGTCAGACTCAAATTTGACTTAGTGTTGGCATATGCGATTAGGACATATGAGTGAGGCAGGTATGACGATACTGAGTGAGAAGGGGTTGCTGAAAGGTCAGAAGACAGGAAAGTTGGATCTGTGTGAGCACTGCATCTTCGGGAAGTAGCGTCGTGCTAAATTTGGTACAACTCTACATTCGACTAAGCAACCAGTCGAATACATTCATTCAGATGTTTGGGGTCCATCTCCAGTTCCATCGAAAGGAGGTGCCAGATATATGCTGACATTCATCGACGATTACTCAAGGAAGGTATGGGTGTACTTCCTAAAGCACAAATCCGAGGTATTTGATCGGTTCAAGAATTTTAAGGCATTGATTGACAAGTAGTCAAGTAAACAAATCAAGTGCCTGAGAACTGATAATGGCATGGAGTTCTGTGGTAAGGACTTTACCGAGTTCTGCCAAAAGGAAGGGATTGTGAGACACCGCACAGTTCCTGGGACACCACAGCAGAATGGCGTAGCAGAACGGAAGAACAGAACTCTACTTGAGCGAGCTCGGTGCATGCTTTCGCATGCAGGACTGGGCAAGGAATTTTAGGCCGAAGCAATAAATATGGCGTGTTACCTGGTTAATCGATCTCCATCTTCTGCTATCGAGTGGAAGATTCTTGAGGAAGTATGGTCGGGGAAACCTGTTGATTACTCTAGATTACGAATATTCGGATGTCCTGCGTATGCTCATGCGAGAGAAGGTAAGCTTGAGCCGATGGCGAAGAAGTGCATATTTCTGGGTTATGCACAAGGGGTGAAAGGCTACTGGTTGTGGTGCACTGATCCCCGATCACCCGGTTTTCTAATTAGCAGAGACGTGATTTTCGACGAGACTGCAATGCTTCAAAAGAAGAGTCTTGAGACTCAACCAGCAGAGCAAACGGATCGTGGTGTCAGAAGTGAGGTGGAGATTCAGGTGGAGTCTCCAAAGACCTCAAAGGTAACAGAGGAAGAGATTGCGAATAAGGCCACAATTTCTGAAGACGGTGATATTGAACAACCAGCAGAGCCACAGCACAACATAGCCATGGACAGACAAAGAAGGCAAATTAAACCACCGGTACGTTATGGTTATTCTGATATTGCCTATGCATTAACTGTAGGTGATGAGGTGGAGATGGATGAGCCTTCATCCTATTCTGAGGCAATGGCTAGTGCTGAGTCATCACAGTGGCTAGAGGCTATGAGTGAAGAAATAGAATCACTCTATCGGAATCAGACATGGGAGTTGGTCAAAGTACCCAAAAGTCAGAAAATTGTCGAACGCAAATGGGTCTACAAACGGAAAGAGGGCATTCCCGGTGTAGAGGCAGCCAGGTTCAAGGCGAGACTTGTTGCGAGGGGGTATACTCAACGAGAGGGCATCGACTACAATGAAGTGTTCTCTCCTGTGGTAAGGCATACCTCTATTCGTGTATTACTTGCCTTAGTTGCTGCACAGGATCTTGAGCTGGAGCAGCTAGATGTGAAAACGGCATTTCTTCATGGTGAATTAGAGGAACAAATTTACATGAAGCAGCCTGAGGGATTTGCTATTCCAGGTAAGGAATACCATATTTGCTTATTGAAGAAATCTTTATATGGATTGAAACAATCTCCTAAACAATGGTATAAGCGTTTTGATGCTTTCATGACTAGTCAAGACTATTTGAAAAGTCAGTTTGATAGTTGTGTTTATTTTAGGAGATTGGAGGATGGGTCTTTGATTTATTTGCTATTATATGTTGATGATATGTTGATAGCAGCTAAACATATGTCTGATATTGATGTGTTGAAGCGGCAGTTGAGTGCTGAGTTTGAAATGAAAGAATTAGGTGCTGCTAAGAAAATATTGGGTATGGAAATTTTGCGTGACAAGGTTGCAGGAACGTTGCATTTGTCTCAAAAGAAATATATTGAGAAGATTGTGGCACGTTTTAATATGCAGTTAGCAAAATCTGTAAGTACTCCTTTAGCCGCACATTTTAAACTTTCTGACAAGTTATCACCGCAATCTGAGGAGGAGGAGGAACATATGTCCCGTGTTCCTTATTCTAGTGCAGTTGGTAGCATTATGTATGCCATGGTATGTACTAGACTTGACATTTCACAAGCTGTAAGTGTTGTCAGCCGTTGCATGAAGCACCCAGGTAAGACTCATTGGGAAGCCGTGAAATGGATCCTCGGATATCTAAAGGGGACATCAGACGTTGGCATTATGTATCGGAGGAACGTCAATGGCAATGAGACCACAGGGTACGTGGACTCGCATCATGCCGATAACTTGGATGATCGCAGATCGTTAGCAGGGTACGTGTTTACACTTGCAGGTGGTGCAATAAGTTGGAAAGCGTCTTTACAAGATGATGTTGCATTGTCTTCAACTGAGGCGGAGTACATGGCACTAACATTTGTTGCAAAGGAGTCGATATGGCTAAGGGGTTTGCTCTTGGACCTTGGATTGGAGTAGAAAAGTGTCACCATACACTGTGACAATCAAGGTGCGATATATTTGGCTTATAATCCAATATATCACGAGCAAACAAAACATATCGACATCAGGTACCATTTCATCCGAGATGTCATTGCGAAGGGTAAAATTGTTGTGAAGAAAATAGCAACAGCGGAGAACCCAGCAAAAATGATGACGAAGCTTGTTCCTTCAGCAAAGCTCGAGCTCTGTATGAGCTCGATTAGCATCTGTAGAGTATGAGCACCCATCGGGGCGTTGGGAGAGTCGAGCATGGTAAATAATCACTATAACTTGGCCTCAAACGTCGAGCTAAGGTGGAGAATTGTTAAATTATGTCTCAAGTTTGAGTCCGTATACGATACCCGATCCGTACAAAATATTTACATGCTGAAACAAGAAAGAACGTGCGCGGAGCATTTGATGAAAAATGGCGTGTGATAGGAACCGAAAGGATCCCGCCCTCGATCTGCGCTTCACGTTGGAAATGAAGGCTACAATCCGTGGGATTCTTCTCATCTGTCAGCATGAAATAAGGCTGAAGGGTTGATCGTCCAATTTCTTCTACGTCATTAAATGCATGCACATGGCCATATGCATGCATGCTAGTATGGACAACACTTGCTACTTCAAAAGCCTATCACGTAGGCGCCGAATTCCCTCTCTTCTTTCGGCCATCTTTTGTGGGCTTCTCTTGTTTTTATTAATAAAGAAAGAGGGAATGCATAAGCTATCCTACGTGTGTCAGTGCATGCTGGTCATTCGCTCACACGCTATCATTAATTGCATGAAGGCGCATGCTTTGAAGATCGGCACCGTTCTGACAATTGTGGAGGACAAGTTTATTTTGTTTTGTTTCCTCCCCTTCAACCGATAAAAATGTGAAGACGTCTGAAGCTCAAGACAAAGCGAAATAATAGAGCTCGGCAGAGAGAGAGCGAAAGGAAAAGAGCTCGAGAGACCGAGAGCGAGAGACGTGAGCTTAGAGAGATTTGTGCGGACTTGAGTCCAGTGAGTTGAGTTATTAAACACTGTGGGTATTGGGTATAAAGTAGGACTGGGAAATACTTGAGTGCATTGAGTGATTGTAATCTTGTAATTCTCCGATTTATAGTGGATTGTTTTGCTGGCTCTCCCCGTGGATGTAGGTTCCGACATTCGGACCGAACCACGTAAATTTCTAGTTTCCTTTTATTATTCCTCGTTTTATTTCAATCGATTTCTATAGCTCCCGACATAATTGCAAAATATTACGATCCACTTCCTTTGCGCCGCCGATTAACAACAGAAGTATTTCCAAGGAGGTCGATTATTTGAGCACCCAAGACTGCTAATTTTAAAAATAAGCTTAACTTCATTAAATAATCCATTAATTCTAGCCTATTGATAACATAACCTATTTAACCCTTCCTTAGTAAATTGACCAACCAATGCCACACCGGGATCCGGATCAAAAAACCATGGCAAAACTGCATGTGAAGGCAGCGGTGATCGGAGCCGGCATGTTAGGTCTCATCGCAGCGAGGGAGCTCCGCCGCGAGGGGCACCAAGTGGTGGTGTTCGAGCGTAGCAATGATGTTGATGGCACGTGGTGTAACATCCCGGGCCCCACTGTGTAATATTGTCCGCTTTGGGTCACCCGCTCTGTCACGGACGAACCGCCATCCCAGCCACGGTCTTTTCCCTCACGGCTTTAAAACGCGTTACACAAGTTAGAGGGACCCAAGCCTTATAAGCTGACCAAGACCTCCCTCCCTAGGCGATGTGGGACAAGAGAGGAGGCTGTCACACTCTCCACCTCTTAACAGAACAGCGTCCTCGCTATGGCCCCACGGGCGTCAGAACAGCATTCTTGCTGTGGCCCCACACGCGGTCGGAAGTCGGCTCTGATACCACTTGTAACATCCCGGGCCCCACTGTGTAATATTTTCCGCTTTGGGTCACTCGCCCTAGCGCGGACAAACTGCCATCCCAGCCACGGTCTTTTCCCTCACGGCTTTAAAACGCGTTACACAGATTAAAGGGACCCAAGCCTTATAAGCTGACCAAGACCTATAGTTATTCTCCTACAAATAAACTTAAGTTGATGGCATTGTTTATGTCTTGTTCATAATTTATGAAACTGGCTTGATGCTTATGACATGATATTATGATGCTTTATGACATCAATATATGTTATTCTCTGCCTGATGGAATGGTGCTAAGTTTTTATTTAAATGATTGAATTCATGATAATATGAAATTCATATTTGACATTCTACATGGGATGGCAGAGATGGAGGAGAGCTTAATGAGTGGGATCCTGACCAGGATGACCTACTTGATGAATGAATATATATCATTTAAAGCGTGTGGGGACTTGACAGTTTACCTGCTATTGCTTATTTTGATGAAGTCCATTTACTTGAGACTTGCATTTTGCTATTTCTATTTTGTGGACATTATTATACTTGTTTCTTATATTTGTAAAGCCTTGGACTATTTTGACTGGCCTACTTATACTTGATTAATATGCATATATTGGTTGTGAACTGAGTCTGAGATTTATTTTGGGATTTGGATTTTGTTAATCTCAGAACAGATTCATGATAAGAATGATTCACTTATTTAGATTGCATGTGATGATTTAGTTTTATACTTTACTGCTGGAATACTCTTTGACCGATCCGAGTTGATTGTCTTGGACTGAATGTGGATGATTTATGTTTGTTTGAACATTACACTGACCACCTTAGTGGATTGTGCTGTATGGTGAATATAGGAGGAGATTATTGGATATATTATTAATATAGTCCAAAATAATATGTTCACATACAAGCCCAATAGGTAAAAAGCATGGTTATTTGGGTCCATATGGGCCGGAGCCCAATAAAGTGCATATAAAAACTCTAGGGTTTCCCTACGCTGGAGGTAACACTGTTGAGGGTTCTAAACTTGACGTCTCTTGGTGTAATACTTTAAGCAATTGCTTTTCTCTCTCAAACCTATTACCTCCAACAATCTTGAAGTATTATGTCCGTGTGTTAGATTTGAGTGAGTAAAGTGTCTTCTTGAAGATTTTGTCAAGACGAACTCGTGGCTATAATTTACTTTTGATTTCGACGGTGATATTGGCCGGGATCTGAGTTTGAAGATTTAGGTGACCGAAATCTTTGATTCAAAAACCCAAAAATTATAGCCAATTTTAGAGGGTGAAACCACTTGGGCTTTGTTCTACTTGTCGATACGAACGTTTTGAGTGGTCACTCGCGTCAATCGGAGGTCGGACGAAGAAGTTACGGCACCCAAAAATTTCCATCTAAATTTCTAGCGAATTTCAGGGACGAAATTTCTAGCGAATTTTGGGGGCGGAAATTTTTAGCGAGTTTCAGCGACAAGGGCAGTCCATCTTAAGGTCTTTGGGCGCTCCAGATTTGTTTTTGGGGTTTGTTTTGGCAAATTCCATCTCTACAGAGTGGTTTGATCACGGTTAGAAGAGTTATTCGACTTTGAGGCTCTGAGGACTCCAAGGTGCAATTTTTCTAATACTTTGCTCTGATTAAAATGGTAAAGTGTAGTTCCTATGATATTATAAAGTTGCAAAATTTTGATGTTACTGAATTTCATGGCTGGAAATTACATGTTCAATTTGGCATGAAAGAACGTGACATATTCTATACTGTATTAAGTGATTTTGCATCTACCACTGAAGATGTGGATAAATATCAATGGAACAAAGATGAGGATTTTTGTAGAGATTACTTATTGAACTCTCTAAATCCTAATTTGGCTATGACTTATAGTGAGTATAAGACGGCGAAAGAGATATGGGATCACTTAAACTCTCAGTTCCAAAAACAAGAGGGGCTCTCTAAAACTCTCCTAGTGGAGAAATTTTTTTACTTTAAATTCACTATGAATTCAAGCATCACCTCTCAGTTAGTTGAATTTGAGAACAGAGGAACAAGCTGAAAGATGATAACTCTGATATGTCCGATAATCTCTTTGTCCGTCTTGTGTTGAGCATACCAACTAATTGGAGTTCTTTTAAGACTAAAATGCACAGACTGAAGAAACAGATGGGACTGGATGAATTAAAGAGGTATATTCAGATTGAGGATCAAAATATTATTAGGAAGAGTTTGGAACAAGATGGACAACAAAAGTCAGTTGCCAACTTAGTTTCACATTCTAATAAACCTCAAAAAATGTCCAAGTCACAAAAAGGTGAATCATCTTTATAGTTAGAGGCCAAAAAGACCATCTTCAAAAAGAAGAAGAAGGGCAAGTGCCATAACTGTGGAAAGTGGGGTCACTAGGCAGCAGAGTGTAAGCTGCCGAAGAAGTCAAAGAATGACACACCACAAAATGAGGCCAATATAATAATTAGAGGATCTGAACCTTGAGTCTTCATTGGAATGATGAAGAATGGAAAGGCCAGCGTCTCTTCTGAGTGGTGGTTGGATAGTAGCGCTACTTGTCACGCTACAAATGACAAGAACTTACTCACTGAGGTCACAGAAGTGAAAGACACTGTGGAAAATTGCAATGGTGGTGAGGCAAAGGTGACTCATGCTGGAACTGCAAATTTGATGCTTTCTTCAGGTAAATTACTAACTCTGAAACATGTTAGAGTAGTACCTTTACTTAAGAAGAATTTGATATCTATGAGTTTACTTGATAAAGCTGGTATGTCTTTTTCAACTATGAATGGTAGAGTAACTTTATCTATTAATTCATATTATTTTGACTGGCCTACTTATACTTGATTAATATTACACAGTGGAGACCCGGGGAGTCCTGGATTAGCTAAGGCTTTGGTCCCTTTAATCTGTGTAACGCGTTTTAAAACTGTGAGGGAAAAAACCGTGGTTGGGATGGCGGTTTGTCCGCGCCAGGGTGGATGACCCAAAGCGGACAATAAAAAGATTACCCACATATCAAGGGGATCCACGCATCAAGTCCTTCTCCTCTATTACCCTTCGTATCACTGGCTCAATAAGCCGCCCCCATCACGTTTAGCGTTAGGTAAACGCCCCTTATGTGAGGATACATGTGAGAATTATGGTTAGAGGAGAAACTTGAGTACTATTTATAGAGTTTCTAGCCAGTCCCCCTCACTACGGGTCAGGCTCAACTCGGCCCACACTAGCCAACCCATATTAGACTAATTAAGAAACATTTTATCTCACCTTAGACCAAACCCCATAAAACGGTAAACGTTAAACGGTAAATTACAATATCAATTAATGTAGTCTACAATTAGAAAAAACTCTTACATTCTTCCACTTGGACTATATTAATTGAAATCGTACTGTATGTGCGCACTTTGGTCCAGAGATAATTCTTAATAGTCAATCATATCCCATAAAATCTTAAACACCGAATCATGGCGATAACTGCATGTATACACACATAGCCTTTCATGGTCACGAATATTCTTAATTTTATTGATATGGATTCAATATGGTAGTGTGGCAAATGGATAACATCTCTCATAGAGAGATCTCATTTGTCAGTCATCATTCTCTTACCTTAGGCGACACAAAAAACTTGTGCCACTAGAGAATGCTTTATGGTTCCAATGAACCTACATATGTCTTATCCTTACGGTTAACCTTTCTTTATGTATCACAAGACATATGTACAAGGCTAATAACCGGATGCCCGAATGCTCCTAGCCTTCACTCAAGGTTTATACAATCCCTTGAGACTTTATCAATATGTATTCAACATAATAACAACACATTCAAAAATATTTTATTGAATACAAAAATTGATACATATCAAACTGTTACAAAGTGTAACGAACACAAATGAAACATTTATCAGAGTAAAGCCAAAATAGCTCCCACTAAACAACAGCATCTCATGATGCTCCTAGACCCATGCTAATGACATCTCGCTCAAATACACATGGGCGTAGGCCTTTAATTAGTAGATTTGCAACCATATCATATGTGAAAATATATTATATTATTACGTCACATTTCTGTACCGTTTCCTTTTGGTCAAAAATTTTGACCACCATATATTTAGACCTCTTGAGACCTATGTAGTAAATAAATAATACTATAAATTTGTTATCTCAATACAACCGTATGGGCCAATCCATAAAATTAAAAATGGTCAACTCCTTAATGAGGTTCCAGAGCTTAATAGCTCAAGTAACAACTTAAAAAAAAATGTTACTAGCACTGCTTACATAGTAGAAGATGACATAGAACTTTATTTACTACACTTCTTGCTAACATAAATATGTTTTCTGTTATTAATCTCTTGTCATCATAACACACATCAAAATTTACATCTAAATACTCTACTAACTGCAAGAATTAAACATGTCTGTAAATCAGCATATAATCTCTTGTCCTTTTAAGTACCTCAAAACCTTCTTGACAGCAACCCAGTGATCACGTCCTGGATTTGACTGATATCTGCCTAGAAGTCTCGTTACAAAAACGATATTTAATCTAGTGCAAATTCAAGCATACATTATACTTTTAAGTGCACTAACACAAGGTACACCCTTTAATTAGATTTTCTCAATATCTAAATAAGGACAATGTAATAGATTCAGTCCATCACCCTTAACAATAGGAGCAATTCCTGGCTTGTAATGATGTATGTTGAATATTCCAATATACAATCAGCAAATGTCCTCCAAGAAAATCTAATACAATATGGCAAAAACAATCTTTACATACCTCAGTGCAAAGGACAAAAAATACATCAAGGTTACTGCTTGTAAGCAAAATATCATGTTCACAGATTATGAGAAAAATAAATTTCCTTCCACTGATATTGCAGTATATTAAATTATTTTGTTCCCAATTGAACAAAATAATAATACTACGAAATTTTAATAATATTTTCTGGAAATTTGTTTAAAACCATGAATAAGACTTTTCAGTCTACACACAAGTTTACTTGAAACATCTGTTGCAAAATCCTTCAGTTGCACTATATAGATTTTGTATCTATTTGGCGTAACTCCATATCAAAATAAATTATTAATGCCACGTTCACTCTGAAAGAATCTTTTAAAAAAAACTAGAAAGAAATAATTATTTCTTCACTATAAACTATCCACCCCTCTTTTAAAGTGAAAACTTTATTATCTTTTTTTTATGGCATCTAATCACATACTTAATTAAGAACAAGAAACGGCATTTATATATAAGTTGCTAAAACAACCATTTAGTGGATATTGTAATCATGCTCTCACAAATAAACTATATATTCTTATGGTATAACTGATCGTCTTTCCCTAACAAATCTCCTTAATAAAGCTGCAACCACTTCATTATACACTTGAGAGGTTTGAATAATTTCATTATAAACTATATTAAAAATAGTACCTTAAACCTCATTAAGTTTAGTCTATGGTACAAGAGATTCCACAATTATCTGTACCACAATTGTCTGTATAGGCAAAGACAAAGATACAGTGATCTTGCATCACATTATTATCCTTAATAGTCTAAGAGCAGCTATCATCTACAATTACGTCGATCTTTAGAAACCTTAGAGTATGTGATTCCATAATTCTTGTACCTTCTTTAGGGTCATAAAATCAATACCCTTTTAACAATCTAGATAAGATACAAAATAATTCCGAATGGATCTGAATTGTAACACACTTAAAATTAGTCTTACTTACCATACTCATCACCATGTTCATTATGGTGCTTCATGCCTTTTAGTCAAATCTTTTTGTCAGGATTTTCAAGCATAGTAATTAAATTACCACCCTAGAATTTACCAAGTATTTGACAAATGACTCTTTAAGCAATTCAGTATTATCATACTTGCCAAAATACTTACCGCTACTATTAGGCCTAACAACCTTCAAGACTAATTTTAACTAGTTTATTCTTTATCTCGGCCATTTTCCTTAAATATAAAACTTTTGGAAACAACCTTTTAACCATATACGAGATGTATATGTCATTAGGACTTAAATGCAATCTTTGCAGATGTGTCCTAATTTCGATATCAGACAAGACATAATTTCAAGTAACTAAGGCTTTCATCATCTTATAGCAGTGCAGTTCGCAGGTAAACCTCTTTTCAAGTGTTCCAGAATGGAACGCTTCATGGACAGTAAACAAAATTCTATTGCTCTTTTCTCAAGCAACAAATCAAATGTCCACAACTTAAAAAATTTGAAGCAGTAAAAATCTCAATAATAGTGGAGTTATTAATTACAGAAAATGTGACTAAAAAGAAAACAAGCAATGTATATAATTAGCATCATGTGAGCACCGTGTAACTTGACGTACAAGTACACATCCAGAGAGTTACACGCATAATCATATAATTACCTTTGGGCAGAATATATGACATGCAGTTGTACACTCCCCACATGATAGCGATTATGAGAATATATTTCAATTCTTCGTGAATTCATCACCTTTGGGCATATGAATCACTAGAATCAGTCACTCATCCACCACACCATCATGTATCCCTCCATGAACTAATACACAATCACCTCCTTTGGGAGTATGACTACGCATTAAACCAGGAGAGATCCCAATCATCATACGAGACCGAAATTTTTCAAACCCAATCAAGCGTGCCACTTTGGCGGTCACTACTCAATTGAATCCTTGAAATTCTCTCATACCAGTGATATAAACTTTACTTCTCACATACACCATATACATGTGATTTTAACTTTAGTGATAGGGGCAGCAAATCACCAAAATCACATATCATGCTAATTACATTGCTTTATTCATTAATAAAATCTTTATTCATTAATAAAAGATTAATCATATATATATAACCTGAAAGACAGATTCCAATGAGATCACCGATCACAGCAACACAAGAAACTTCTCACAACATAGAAGCAAGCATATCTTCTGCACCCCAATTACTGATTACTAGAACAACATTAAAAAAATGCCGATCCAAAGGATCCCTCACAAGTTAACATCAATAGCAATATAGGGTACTCCAGATTGACAAGCTTGATAGCTGATCAACTATTGCTCATAAGTTTCATAAGGCAAAACATGACTCCAAGGCTAGCAACCGATTTATTAGCTAACTTTAAGTAACAACTTATCATTACATCAACCAGTGGCCTATTAATTAAGTCAAACCACAAAACCAAATATCTAAATTATAACAGTAGATACTATTGCTCTACGTAAATGCTGTCATACTTCATAACCATAAAAAATATTCAACTTGATAAACATTAACAAGTGACCAGATGAATTTAGGTACAATATGCACTAACTTAACTGACAAGCATTACCTATATTCAGCAGATGTGTTAATTAATACAATCAATTTGGTCACGAGTTCTTAAGACGTCCATCATTCAAAGGTTACCAGCATGTAAAGGAGTATGCATGAGCAACAAAAGTTTCATAACCTTTTACTGTTTCTCACCACCTCAATACATAGTTCAAATACTATCCCATAATGGTTGTATCTCATTAAGCCAGCTTTAGTTCACAATAAAGTTTAATTTTTATTAACGAATCACACCATTATACTATTTATGTGATAACATACCTATAACCCAACACTTGTATTTCCAAACTCACAGAAAATACAAGAAAAATACGCAAAAATACACTAAAAATACACGTATTTAAGGCTTTGTATGTATTTTCACATCCATCAAATAATCAAAAATGTAAAATAAATACATTACGACGTAAAGGAAGATCATATGAATCCAACGCCGCCAGCCACGCGCCGATCGGAGTCTCCACGCGCCGCCTGAGTGCGTGGCGCGTGTTCGACGCCCAGGCGGCGCGTGGCCACGCGTGGGGGCGCGTGCGGCCTCCTCCGGTGACACGCCGCTGACCGTCTTGCTCGTCTCGTCGACCCCAATCTGAATTTGTGATTTAATTTTATTTTTGTTGAACAAAAAATCTCAAAAATCACAAATTATGGCAAAAACTTTATGCGTTCAAGTTCTAGGGTTACGGTTGCTCTGATACCACATGTAGGATGCAAATTGCGCAACCCCAAGATCTCCATAACCAAAACAAGAATATGCATAATTGAGTAGAAAGATTAACGCACCTGTTTTGGGATCCATCGAACATAAAACGGAAGCAGGAAAAAAAAAAAGGATTACCCACATATCAAGGGGATCCACGCATCAAGTCATTCCCCTCTATTGCCTTCCGTATCACTGGCTCAATGAGGCCGCCCCCTCACATTTAGCGTTAGGTAAACGCCCCTTATGTGAGGATACATGTGAGAATTAGGGTTAGAGAAGAGACTTGAGCACTATTTATAGAGTTTCCAGCCAGTCCCCCTCATTACGGGCCAGGCTCAACTCGGCCCACACTAGCCAGCCTATATTAGACTAATTAAGAAACATTTTATCTCACCTTAGACCAAACCCCGTAAAACGATAAACGTTAAACGGTAAATTACAATATCAATTAATGTAGTCCACAATTAGAAAAAACTCTTACACGTGGCTTTGTGACCCTAGGGTTGAATCCGACCCGCTCGGGTTGGATCCAAGCCGCGAGATCATCCATGCCAGCATGTACCGGTCGCTCCGGGTAAACCAGCCTAGGCAACTCATGGGTTTCTCGGACTACCCGTTTCTCAAGAGGGGAAGCGTGGACCCAAGGAACTTCCCAGGTCACGAGGAGGTTCTCCGGTTCTTGCATGGCTTCGCAGAGGATTTTGGGCTGATCGAATTGATTCGGTTCGGGCACGAAGTGGTGCGGGTCGAGCGAGCTGTCGAGGAGAGGCGCGACCAGTGGGCTGTGGAGTGGCGGATGCACGTTGGGGAGGAGGCAGCGGGCGTGGATATATTTGACGATGTGGTGGTTTGCAGCGGCAAGTACACCCAACCAAAGATTGCTGAATTTCCAGGTTACATCGTCTGGTTTAATATCATCCTTGTCGCATTGTTGGCTTGTTCCCTAGCTTTTTTTTTGTCTAAATTTGTTGCCACTGGATTCAATTTTATATTGATGTGCTAGTGGAAATCATTTTCAAATCCAGACATATCAATATATCCAGTGTGAAATATATTGTACTTTTTTAAATTGTGATAAAGAAGAAAGAAAACATGCTCCATAATGGAGTTTGGATTTTAACTGGAAAATATCAATAAAAGTTCTAAATTTATTCCAATTGCATCAATTCAATCTTAAATATTTTTTTGTCAATCGAATCTAAACCTTTTGCAATTTGTGTCAATGTAGTCAATCAGGCCAATTTTAACTATAATTCACTAACATGAACACCAGTTGTCCTATATGGTGCGGTCAGAGCTCACGTAGGTAATTTTTAATAATAGTTTGATATTTTTTGAATTTTTTTATTTCTTTTTCTAACCTTTTTTCTTTTTTTTTCCTTTTTTTTCCTTCCTTTCCTTCTTCCTCCAACTAGTTAGAGGCCAAGGCCGGTGAGATCAATGTGAGGGTGAGCCTTGACCCCCGCTAGATCCAACGAGTGTGAATCTTGCCCAACTACTACCTAGGTCGAGACTTGGCAGGGGCAATGCCTTCATGATCGCTGCCCTTGGACTGACCTTTGATGGCCTAGGTCGATCAATTACTCTCATGGTTGTTGTTGTAGCGCTCTCTTCGTCGCTCAACTACATGAGTTGCGGTATGATGAGAATTGTGGAGGCTAGATGACAAGCGTGAGGCTCGAACTCACCATTGCTAGCCACTCGCAAGGTCGATCTGACTAGCCCAACAATGGCAAGCCTTGCTCGCCCCTGGCGAGTCTCAACCTTGCTATAGCTATGCAAAGCTGGGCCTCGCCAGTTTTATCTAATGTCGAGACTTACTACTGGTAGGGTGAGGTTGACCTGACCAACCCTTATCTCTAGCCGGTTGCCAAGGTCCAGCTACCAAATGGAAGAAGAAGTAAAGGAGAGCAAGCCGAATGTCGAGACTTACTATTGGTAGGGTGAGGTTGACCTCGCTAACCCTTACCTCTAGTTGGTTGCCAAGGTCCAGCAAATTTAGCCGATGGGTAGAATGGGCAAAAAAGGGTTTGGAATTGAATTCATAGAATTGCAATATGTTTAGAACCTTTTTTATGAGTCTTTCGATTTGACCGGTAAACGAAAATGGGCTAGACATTTCTCTTGTTTGTATCAATCCATTTCAATTACAATGGGCTCCATTTGTTTATTAAAAATTTGAATTGAAAAATATCTTCTTAAATATAATTACTTATATTACTTAGAATAATTAATTAAAATAATTTAATCAGTAACAATAATTTATGTTTAAATATTTTCGTAAATGATGAAAATATTTTTTATTCATTTATTTAAATCCTCGTTATTTTACCAGTTTTCCCCCTATTGAGAGGACTTATTATGCAGCAAGAAGTTCTACAACGAAGGAGTTTATCGATTCGGGCCTCGCTTAGCGAGCCAATCCGTGAATCTATTTCTGTCCCTAGAAGTATGCATCAGAAGAACAAGCCATGTTGTCCATTTAAGAAATTAATCTGTTCGATCAAGTTGCTCTAATATTATACTAAAGATTTTGTTATCCCTAATATAAGTAGCATAATTATTGATTACTAGACTGCATAATTATGAGGTTATAACCTAATAATTATCTTATAATGATTACATATAAATATAACCGAATTCATTCACACGCTATGCGTAGGTACTTTCTAGTTTAATTATTTTGTAAATATATAACTTATACCTTCATATTGCAAATTTCACTTAGGTATATTTCATTGAATAAACTTTTATTTCTTTGTTAGTTGATCACATTAACTTTTCTTAGTAAAGTAATAAAATGCACTTATAGGATAACTTAAATAATTGGAAATCAATTATACTTATATAATTTAAAATTTTGAAGAGATATTAAAGATGATAATAATACCTACATTAACAGAATAGATTATGGACAATTTCAATTTTACTATACATTATATTTTATATTACGCAATGCATAAATTTAGATTAAAATATGAAAGTTACCATATGTTATATTCGATCAAGAAATCAATATCTACACTCATATTATGAAAAAATCTATGATTGATATATTAATTACACATAATAAGAATTATAATTTTATTTCTATTACTCAAGTATGCCAATCAATTACTTATGCGGATATTATTCATAGTTCTATAATATGTCATCATTTGTAAGATGTCAGCCGATCGTTATATATCTTTTAAAAATAACATTAGAACAACTTCCATTATTCTACTTCATACAATTGTCGTTTTCCAAAATCGAGATTATTTGAGTAGCTGTAAAATTATAATAAATAGCAAATTAAAGAAATATTCAATAATTGTAGTTGTAAGATTATTATACGTAATATTTCATTATTAATTTTTGTGTAATGTTATCTTAACCATGAAACTTTTTTCTATCATCAGTATATAAACTATATAAGATACTGTGTATATTTAGTTGATATAGTTACATAAATTAATGTAGTTAGTAATTACTTATGCATGACCATATATGTTATGTAGTTATACTAATTTAAGTTTGTCTTATAATTATTAATGATATTGTTATACAGATTACTGTACCTTCGAATATTTAATTATCATTTAACTAAAATATAGATTGTTTGAGAATTTTATAACCTAATACACTTTGAAATTAAATCATCAATTATCTGTTGTTTAAGAGAAATTATTTTATCATACCCAATTTCAATCTTTGCTAAAAAAAAAAAAAGAAGCTTTTTTGTGCTGTCAAATAAACAAGTTTTTAGTTATTCTCCTAAGTGATTGAGATATAAAAAAATTTAAAAAAAAAAAAAGAAAACCCGAACAGATGTTTTTTTTTTTTTTGGTCGGAAACAACACATATATTAAGGTCTCAGCATAGAAGTTACATTAAGTTTAGAATACACAAGATCCTGCATAAAAGAAGGAAGGTGAAGAACCCAATTTGTAGGGAGTAAGGAGGCCCGATGGGCCTTCGCAACTCGGTCCGCAACACCATTAGCTTCTCTATGACAGTGTACTAGTTGGAGATTAGGGCACCAAAGCATCAGCGCTAGAGTTTCTTCGAGGATCGATCTGAGTTCCCATGGCCGGCGGGCAGGATCACGAACGGCTTCCACAATGGACAAGCAGTCAGATTCCACTACAATCTGATCCAGCTCTCGTCCTCTCTGAAGCAGAAAATGCAGAGTAAGATTTAGGGCGATCGCCTCAGCTTGCAGGGCCGAGGAGGCGCGAACAGACTGAGCGAAACCATCAATCAAACGGCCGGATGAGTCTCTGCAAACGCAAGCCGCCGATGCGTCGGTGCAGGATGAGTGGTAAGTTGCATCAATGTTCAATTTTAAGACTCCTTGGTCCGGTGGATTCCATCTGTGATTCGAAATATTCTGTTTTGGAGCAGGCCGTGACACCGGGGAATCAAAAAAGCGCCTAGACAGGGCATCTGTGATGGCCAACTACACAACTCTCTCAGCATTCGGCTGTTGTTGACGGAAAAGGAAATCGTTCCGGGCTTTCCAGATGTGCCAGAGAACAGATGTTATCGTTTCAAGGTCCGGTAAGCCACCCTTGCTGTCAATAAACTGAAGTAGCCAGCTTTCTATTCTCTGTACAATTACTATAGGACTCTGTATAGCTAACTCTGAATGCATCCAAACATCATGTGTCCATGGGCATAACAAAAAAAGATGTTCAGCGGTCTCGGGTACCTGATTAGCACACATACTGCAAGTCGGGTCTGTCAAGATATGTCGCTTGTATAGATTTTCTCTAGTCGCGAGTGCGTTATTGCAAAGAGACCAGAGAAATGATCTCAGTTTGGGCATAGTGTGTATTTTCCAGATTGCATTCCATAATCTGCGGGGCGGCTGAAATGATGAAGAGGCCTGATTTGTGATATTGCTTTTGTGATGAGCTCTGATCTGATTATAGCAGTTCTTCACTGTAAAACTGCCATTTTGCGTTCCTCTCCATATTAGTTTATCTTGAGTACAATGGGGTCGA
This sequence comes from Eucalyptus guilfoylei, assembly GCA_016097605.1. NCBI lineage: Eukaryota > Viridiplantae > Streptophyta > Magnoliopsida > Myrtales > Myrtaceae > Eucalyptus > Eucalyptus guilfoylei. The sequence goes on along the minus strand of CM027863.1, from coordinate 23,974,715 downwards.
ATAGGGATAGATAGGATCTCGTCAACTATTTGGCTATCAAAAGTCTGATGCAAAAGTGAAGTATCCCATGAGTTGGAATCTGTTGATATAAAGCCTGCAACCATGGCCGGTTCATCCCTAGGAGCAGGACCTCCAATAACACCACTAGGTAACCAGTGATCCTCACGAATTTTTATTTGAATGCCATTTCCTACAGACCATAGAACCTTATCTGCGATAGAGTCCCGGCCTAGTAAAATGCTCTGCCAACCCCAAGAGGGTCTAGCACCTTTAGAGGCATGCCAAAAATCCTGAGATGGAAAGTATAAACCTTTTAGAAGCCTGCTGTACAATGAGGTAGGTTCTTGAGCCAGGCACCAAGCTTGTTTACCTAGTAGAGCTCTATTAAAAGCCAAAAGATCACGAAATCCTAAACCCCCTTCATCTTTCCTACTCTTAATACAATCCCCATTCTTCCAATGTATACCTCTCTTGCTATAATTCGACTGCCACCAGAATTTAACGATTTTTTGCTCTATGGCTTTGCAAATAGCAGCAGGGATTTTGAAAATCGACATAACATACTAGGGTATTGCTTGCACAACGGTTTTAAGAAGTACCTCCTTACCTCCTTTTGAAATAAGTTTTTCTTTCCAACCTTCAATTTTCGAATGCACCCGACCCATAAGCCAAGAAAACATTTCCCGTTTAGATTTTCCCCAATCTGAAGGTATGCCAAGATATTTGCCCGTTTGATGTAGTATATGAACTCTAAGAACTCCGGCCAGATTTGCTTTCAAGTTGATAGGACAGTCTGCGCTACAAAATAAACCTGATTTGTTGCGATTAATAACCTGACCGGTAGCTAGGCAATATTCATTAAGGACAGTAGCTAGGTTCTGACATTCCATAAGCTTCGCATCAAGGAAAAAAATGGCATCATCTGCGAAAAATAAGTGGGAGAGAGTAGGACACCTTCGATTAAGTTTAATACCTTGAAGATTGCCAATATCCACTGCATTATTGATAAGAGTAGTTAGTGCATTAGCCATAAGAATGAACAGGTACGGTGATAAAGGATCGCCTTGTCTGAGACCTCTTGTTGGATGGAAAAAAGGTAGAGATTCACCATTAAATTTGACACTATAAGAAACCGTAGAAATGCATTGGAATATCCAGTTAACCCATTTGGTATGAAATCCAAGCTTGAGGAGATAATCTCTGAAAAAATTCCATTCGACCCGGTCATAAGCCTTCTGCATGTCTAGTTTAAGCACTGCTTGAAAGTTCTTTTTCCTCTTTCTGATTCGGAATTGATGTAGTACTTCCTGAAACACAATTATATTATCCTGGATTTGCCGACCTCCAATGAAAGCAGTTTGTTCTGGTGCTATCAACTGTGGTAGCCAGGGTTTAAGACGGTTAGCAAGAATCTTGGAAATCACCTTATAAATAAAATTGCAGAGGCTAATAGGACGGAATTGATCCAATCTTTCTGGATGAGGAATCTTAGGAATCAGGGAAATAGAGGTGCGATTATATTCAGGTAATAAGATCCCTGTATGAAAGAATTGTTTCACAGCTAATATGATTTCATTTTGTAGAATATCCCAATAGACACGATAAAACTGACCATTCAAGCCGTCTGGACCGGGTGCCTTTGTTTCTCCTAATTGAAATACCGCAGTTTGGACCTCCTCACAGGTAACTGCAGCTATTAGATTATCATTCATTTCTACCGTCACGACCTGTTTGCATAGAGCTAGTGTCGGGCCATAGTCCCGATACCCTGCTGAAGAATATAGCTGCTGAAAATACTTGAGGGTCATCTCTTTAAGATCATTCGAGTTGCGTATCCAGTTTTGCTATTCATCCTGTAGCATTTGTATCTTATTGTGCTGTCATCTTTGAACCGTCGTGGCATGGAAGAATTTGGTGTTCCTGTCCCCCCATTTAACCAATTAACCCGGGATCGCATTGCCCAAAATTTTTCCTCCTGCTGCCATAAATTGTGTATTTTTGCTTTCAGGTCCGATACCACAGCAGTATTAGAGGGAAGGATTGATTGATTTGTGAGAGACTGAAGCTGATTCTTGAGGTTATGAAGCTGAGTTTGTGCATTGCCGAATTTGGAACGACTCCATTTGGATAGTGCAACAAAAACAGAGCGCAGTTTGTGGGGGAGTGTCACCTCTCCCCACTGAGAAGATGCCCATGAAGCAGCAATGGTGGCACAGCATTCCATATCCTGAATCCAAAAAGCTTCAAAGTAGAAAGATTTCCGCCTTTTACAGCTTGGAAGTGCTTCAGTGTACAAGAGAAGGGGGCTGTGATCAGATCCGAGGGCTAGAAGAGTGAGTACTTCGGCAAGAGGGTAAGCCAATCTCCAATCCTTTGTGCAAAGCATTCTGTCTAATCTCTCCTTTACAACATGATCTCCATATCTGTTATTAGTCCATGTAAAGGCACAACCTTTACTGCTGAGATCCATAAGATAACAATCATTTAGTAGATTGCGAAAGGAAAACATTCGGTGAGGCTCGGCAGGACACCTCCCTACTTTCTCCCATGGATATAGCACTTCATTATAATCCCCTGTACATAGCCAAGGAAGGGTGTTAAAATTACTAATATGTCGTAAAGCTGTCCACAGATGCTGCCGGAGATGATAACGCGCTGGAGCATGTAAGCAGGTAAGACGCATGATGATGCCAGAGTCCAGGTCAGTACAGATAGAGTCCAGCATATCTGATGAGTTATAGGTTACTTGCAATGAAACTTGTTCAGTCCAAAAAAGGGCTAATCCTCCTGCCAATCCTACTGGATCTTGGATATAACCTGCTGAGAATTTTAGTTTTCGTTGAAGATACATAAGCTTCTGAGTCTGATTTTTCGTTTCCATCAAAAATAGGACATCGAGCTTCTCCTGGGTCACTAAGACCCTAAGTGCTTGAACTGTCAGGGGGTTGCCCAACCCCTGACAGTTCCAACTTATAAGTCTCATTGTGGAGCTGGTGGCTTTTTAGGGCCAGCCACCAGGGCCCAACAGGCAGGAGAGTCTGCTTCAATAATATGAGTTTCTTGTAAATCTGATTCATCGAAATGCTCCTGTAGTTGATGTCGAACTTCATGATGAAGAAGTCGTTTTGCCTTCTTGAGAGGTCCTGATCTTGCATTAAGACGTGAATGTTTGAGCTTCTTTTTCAACTGAGAAGAACCAGCAACATAGTTGTCAGCTACTATGAGTTGCTGATCAAAGGTATGAAGGTCTTGACTGGCTCTGCTTGTTTCGAGGATAATAGGATCACATACTGAGGCTGCCATAGTTTGTTTACCCTTGTTTTTCTGTATTGGAATGTCAGGTTCAGCCTGGACAGAAGCCAGAGCAAGAGTAGTTTCTGAATGAGGTTGAGGGCTCTTGGGGATAATCTCTTCATCATAAAAGGTACGCCAGAAGGGGCTATGTTCCCTTGCCTCTGCTTTTAACCAAGATCCATATAAAAAACTGGTGTCATCTAATTTATTCTCATCACATGGAAACGCTTTACAGTTCATGGCATAGTGACCGAGTATACCACAGGAGTAGCAGTAATGAGGTAAGCGTTCATATCTAAAGTCCAACCAGAAAGTCTTGCCATCAACCTTAAAGAGAAGCCCTGTTTTCAACGGTCGTTGAAGGTCCAATTCCACCCTTGCCCTCATTGCTCGAAGCGGTAATCCATCTTTACTCTCTATGTTCACTTCTATAACCGTTCTAATATGACCTGCAGCCCGACGGATTGTAGTGTCTATACAATGCTCCAAAGGCAAGCCAACAACATGGACTCAGAAGGTACAAGTGTTAAAGTCATAGCAATACAGCGGCGTGTTAGCTATCCAAGGTTTTAAGATAACCAGATGGTTGACAAACAACCAAGGTCCGTTTTCTAGAACTCTCTGTTTGACGTCATAAGATTTAAACTTTATAATGTACAGACCAGAGTCGCCTTGTGAGAATTCCACTAAATCAGTGCGCCAAGCCTTTTTCATAGTAGTTTGGAAGGCCTGAAAGTTAACTGAGGGGTTATTGAGAAGCTTACCTACCAGAGTTAGCTGACATTCCTCAATCTTATGCCTAGGCACCGCCTCATCCCATATCTCAATTTGCTGGTCGGACCACAATCGACCCATGCGATTGCATAAGGCAGCCAGGCGGGCTTCATCTGCAGCAGATAGGCGGTCCATTTTAGAGTAACAAAGGCCGACAATGAGATGAAGCCTCAGCAAAAGACCCAGGAACAGTTAATGCAGCAGCAAAGAGCCATGAGGAAAGTATCGACCAGAAGAAAGCGACACAGGAGAAGTCGATGGAAATTCGTCAAAACAGGGAGATCGATCGCGACATGCAAATGATCGGAGGATGTGGGTAAAGGGCGAATGGACAGGAAATGAAATGGTTGAGTGGGTTAGAAGGAAGTGAGGAAAGTACAGGTAGAAGAGACAACTTCGCAACTCACAATGAAAGAAACCAGGTAGAGGAGCCTGGGAAAAAAAAACTACCATGGAGGTAGAGGAGCTCTACATAGTGTAGAGAGAAAACTACCATGGCGGTAGAAAAAAACCTTAATTGAGAAGGAATAACCGCACAGATGTTTAACCGGCACAAAGTGCTATGAATAGTAAGATTGGAAATGCCCTCTTTTGGGAATAAATTAATAACGAATGAGGGTTTTGGGGAAAAATTCTGAAACTTTAATGTCCTTTTCGATTTTTATCTTGGACAGGAGAAGAGATGTTTTATACAAAGACAGACATATGCTGCAAATATAATGATACAAATCGACTAGTTCTTAATATAGTGAGTATGCTACAGGACTGTTGATCGAAAATAGAGTTTTAAGATACTCTCCTTTCATACATAAGCACGTCATTTAACCTAAAAAAAAGCTTTCTTGAAAAAAGAAAAAATTAGACTGCAAATTTTTTTGCCAAACTAGATTTTGGAAAAGATAAAATAAAATCTGTTTTAATTTACAGAATGTCATAATTGATAATGTGAGACAGGCAACTTCTATTCGATAAGTTTTAAAGGAGTTATAACTCCATACTTGTGGTTTATCTTGGAGTAATCTGAGTATTTTCACGATGTGCATTGAAATGGAAGAGTAGAAAGGATTACTCATGTGTTCGAACTTGTAAAACATAAACACCATCATCATGAAAATAGAGTTATAAAAGAGTTAACAGATCTGGTTAATATAAATTCGAGTTGGCAAACAAGCGGACTTAATTATTTAAGTAATACACTTAGAATGTCGCATTTGGTAAGGAAAAGTGAAATACCTAAGTTCGAAATATATGAAAAAATTATATAAAAAGCCTTAAACCTATTATATGACGGCCATTTTAATCACAAACATTTCAATTGTGCCAAATTATTCTTAAATCTTTCGACAACTGGCCGCAAATCACTAACGTGGATGCCATGGACAATTTGCTGACATAAATAATTTTCACACTTATTTTATTTTCTGAATTTGTTATTAATAGTTATAGGGTTAATACCCTAAAAAACCCAAAACTAATACACCTGTAACAAATTTACCCTAAACTATTTTTTTGACCACCAAAAACCCAAAACTGGTATACCTTTAACAAATTTACCATAAACTGGTACACTTATAACAAATTTACCCTCTGTTAGTTTTCGTTAAATTTTACTGTCAAATTATTAAGTTAAATAACACGTGATAGTTGACCGGTATATCAATTTGAGATTTTACGCTCCGTTGGTTATAGTTTACAATTTTTGTGATTTTTTTGTGGTATTAATCCAATTTAGTGGAGGGTATAGTTATCATAAATTTACCAGTTTGGAATTTTTTGCAGTCAAATAAATTAATTTGGGGTAAATTAATCATAAATGTACCAGTATAGGATTTTTAATGGTCAGTCGGAGTAAATTTGTCACAAGTGTATCAGTTTAGGGTTTTTCATGATCAAAAAAATAGTTTGGGGTAAATTTGTCAAATGTGTACCAGTATGGGGTTTTTAAGGGTATTAACCCATAGTTATAAGATAGAGTAGTGAGTATGTTGCAACCCCACGCTAGCCATGTGAAAAATAAAAGAAAAGAAAAGAAAAAAAAAAGATGGGTGAGGGGATTATGTCCCTCGCCCTGCGGCAACTTGTTGGCCTACAAAAAGAAAAAAATAAAATAAAGGCAAAAATTGTCCATGTCATCACCGGCTATGCCATGTAAGATAACCCATGTCCACATCAAAGATTTTCATCCAATTTTTTTGGCTAGATGAATTAAATTGGCAAATCTTTAAAAAGTTTAAGACTAAATTATTACAATTGAAAGATTTAACACTAAATCGGCCGCCATACAACACATTTAAAACTTTTTGGATGATTATCCCCTATATAACTGTTATTTGACCGTGAAGTCTCCTATTTATTGTTCGCGTAGTTTCTCACTAGAAAAATCTTTTTCATAGGTAGATCAACATGGCCAGGAGAGCAATTACACGGTCATAATCATCGAGTTCCCGAGCCATATATAGATAAGGTATATCAATATGCACTCTTCATTTACCCTGAATGAAATTTCTTGTATTATATGCAGTTATCAATTGATTTATGTAAACCAAACCTTGGAAGAGAGGGTCAAGTGCTGATCACTCAGGGGCGAGTATTTACTTATGAAATCATCACAATCCCTTTCTTATGACCGGAGAGGTGTTACGAGCTTTGCCATATAAAATATTGACTTCCTCGTCAGTTTAGCTTCTATCGTCGAATGGTACTTTTCATTTTTTAATGGGCGATTTGGTTCATTCTTGTCTACTTCTATCGGGAACAATTTATGTTCAAAAGTAGTTTTTTTTTTTTCCATTTTTGTTCTCAAGAACAAATAAGTAGATCTTTTTTACTTATTATTTCTGTTTCAAAACTATTCCCTAACCACTTTTCTATTTCGAAAAATTAAAAAATTAGTTAACATTATCAAAATGACTTCTATTCTTTTATTGTTTGAGGAACAAAAGAACAAAAAAATATAAAAACATGATGGTTACCAAACAGGCATAAAGCCCACCTAAACATGTATATCTCCGGCGGCCGGCAGCCGGCGGTCGTCGGCGGCCGATGGGCTTCCCGCGGCGGTCGTGCGGCGACGGCGACGGCGGCGGCGGCGGCAGCGGCGGCGATCCGTAAGCAAGAATAAAAAATGAATAAATATAAAAAAGAAATTGTTGCGTTACCAAACGCATTTCTATTCTTTTTCTATTCCAAGAGTAGAAATTTTATGTAGTTACCAAACAGGTTCTTTTACTTAGAAATTGTTCCCCGGAACAGAAATAGAAAAGAACTATTTCTGAAAAAAAACTCTTCCCCGGAACAGAAGCGTTGTCATGCGCAGCCTAAGCAACTTGATGTGGCTCGGCATATTATTTTATTTTCATTCTAGTTTCATTGTCATTCAAAGCATTTCTCACTCTTGCATTGAATATTTCTCTTTGTAGCTAAATAGTTTAGCAAATGTTTTCTTCTCACTCTTAATTTTGAGCATCCCCAAATCCTTTACCATTGGGGAGCAACCGTATAATGACCGAGTAACTTTTTTCTTTTTGTCTAAGCTACCAACTGGTGTTTAATCTAGTTTTAGCATTAACCGATTCACTTCCATGGGCGATCTCAAAATTTTACTCTTAAAAGTATTCTCAACAAGATTCGAACCCCAAATTAAAAGGAAAAAACGAACTCTTTTATTATCTAAGCCAATAGCTTGATAGCTAAGCAAGTTCATTATCTTAGAATTATGTAATTATTAAAAAAGTCACAATTTTTGGAGCATATATAATTAAGATTTTTGGTTTTTTTTAATAAAAAATAAAGTTATAAAATAACTTAAAATTTGGTAAGGTCAACCATAAGCTAAGCGCCTCGCATCACGAAAATTTCTTGGCAATCAAGACACGGGACGCTATAAAAATCGACTCGCCCCGTCGTCCCCAGCTCGCCACCCAACACCAGCAAAGTCCAACCAAAACCAAAGCGTTTTCTTGGCATCTTCCCGTTCGCTCTCTCCAGCAACTTTCTCGAGCTCAGCTCCATCGATTGCTCTCGAATCCGGCGAATTCGGCCAGATGGGCATCATAAGGAGCAGCTTCTCGTTCCTGCTGGGGACCGTGACCGGCGTCTACGTCGCCCAGAACTACGACGTCCCCAAAATCAAGAACCTGGCCAGGACCTACCTCGCCAAGGCCAAGCAGGTCGAAGAGACCTACCGCAAGCCCGGCAGCAAGAGGGAGGGCGAGGATTGAGCTGCGAAGCCGACCCACTTCTTTCTTTTCCGCAGTTTCCATCGAGGTAGATGGGTACTCTCTGCTGCGAGCGCGTGACCAGGGCATCTGATTCCTAATTGATGTACAATCGCTTACGATCTACGAGAAGAAGTTGGTGTCCTTTCATCGCGAGGACAATATGAATTCGATGTAATTTGGGTCTCTGTTGTCCTTTGGGAGTGATATTGGTTAATTTAGTTTGTTGGGTATGAAAGCGCGCGATTCGCAAATGCTTAGTTTGATGGGGCTGAGGCTTTCTGGGTCGCTCACTTCTGTTTTTTGTCTGCCGGCGTGTTTGCTTTTGGGCAGCGATTTAGCATGATATCATAAGACATCCGCTATGCGAACTATTTCTAGCTTGGATATTGTTCCTCTGTTGAACCATTGATAGCACATCCTCTGGGCGGACGTCGACCTAAATGAGTTGAGATGATTTATTATATTATAGAATGAGGATCCGATCATCACGTTGCTGCTGCATTCTTACATGAGATAGACATTGCTAGATCACCTGGCAAAAGGTTAAAAGAGAAAGACACCGTTCCAGTCATGTTCACGGTTCATGTCTTTCGAGTTTAAAATTGCTGTGAGGGAACATGCCATTCATGAAATGTTCTTGTTAAGATTCTTTATGATTAGTTTTGAGATGACAAATTGGAGACTTGAGGAACGATCCATTTTATTCGTCTTTCTTGGGACTTCCTTGACAGGTTCAACATCTGCAACGAAATGAATGCAATGGCAATGTCTATGGTGAACCTACTGTCTTTGGCTAAAGATAAAAGGAGTTGCCTAATAGACATTAATTATATCAATTGCAGGATCAATGAGGTTAGCTCAACGGAGGTAGGATAAAGCAATAGTCTCCCTTAAAGCCTTTTGCTGTGGGCGTGTACTCTTTATGGGGGACTACTTCACATGCCTTCTTTTGGCTATCTTGGTAAACAACATCCTCCCAGCCTCGATTTATGATCAATGATTGTACCACGAGCGATAATTTACTTCTTTGCTTGAATTTCACCTTAACTGTTTTTCTCAGACACCCTTTCTGCATTAGGCCCTCACAATGATGTCATTTTGTGTCTCCGCTAGTTTTGATCACAGAAAGTCAGCGTATGCAGCTGAACTACGTCATGTATCCAGGAATACTTTGTTAACCAGAAAAGGCTCGCGCTCTGCCTGAAAGTACTCAACTCTGCAGAAATTTCTTTTTCGTACGAAGGTCAATGGGGCTAGGAGAACAACTACATAGTCATAATTATCAAGTTCCCGAGCCATATACAGATAAGTTATGTCAATATGCTCTCTTCATTTGCCTTGAATGAAATTTTTATATAATATGCAATTATCAATTGGTTTATTGTAAACCAAACCCTGAAAGTGAGGGTTAAGTGTTGATCATCAAGGGTAGTCTTTACTTATGAAATCATTATAATCCCTCTCTCATGACTAGAGAGGTGTTACAAGCTCCATCATATAAAATACTAATGTCCTTGTCAATATTAACTTCTATCATCGAATGATGCTCTTCATTTTTAATAGGTGTTGGAGCTCGAGACACCTGAAGTGTCAAAACTTGATACGAAAGGATGTTTAAATGCCAAAAGTTAGAAAAGTGACACTTAAGTACCAAAATCGGAACAAAATGAATCAGTTAAGTGTTAATGGCGAAAAAATTCGGGCAAATGTTGATGTGGCTAGACAAGTGCTAAAACGATGTCATTTTGCTGCTAACGTAAATAAATAATTAATATAAAGTATTTAAATTAAATTTAAAACAATTTAAAAAAAAAAAAACAGAGAAAAGAAGGTTTAGCTAGCGGCTGAGGGCTGAGCCCTTCTCGTTATGTAGCCTCGCTGTCGCTAGGAATGTGGGGGGAGACTCAGTCGAGGTCTCCGAGCCTTGGCCAAGGGCCAGCAACCCTAGTCAACCGAGGGCAAGGGCCTACAAGCCCAGGCGATGGTCCTTGGCCTGATCAGGCGAGGGTCAACGACCCTCGTCGGATCTGGGGGAAGGCCGTGACTCTTGCCTTAGATCTGGGCATGGGTTCACAGGCCCTTGCTGCCGGTCAGCTAGGATTGCTAGCCCCTAGCCAAGGCTCGATGATGCCGGTTGACCCTCCCCCCACCTTCCCAATAATGGGGGGGGGGGGACGATGGTGAGGGCTTAGCCCTCAGTCGCTAGCTAAACCTCATTCTCTCTCTCTCTCTCTCTCTCTCTCTCTCTCTCTCTCTCTCATTAAATTTAATTTAATTAACTTTTATATTAAAATTGGAATTGTCCTAAAACGACGTCACTTTTGTGTTTCTTTGCTGAGTCAGCATTCTGGCAAGCCATGTAAGCAAACAAAATTAATAAAAATTGCCATATAGGATTTCCAACGAGATTCGCTAGATGTGGCACTCAAGTGTTCCATTTTTAAAACAAAGTGGCACTTAAGTGCTACTTTTGGCATTTAATGGTGCGTTTGATCATGTTTATGTTTTAAGGAATTTTTTTTTTACAAACATTTTTTTTTTTATGTTTCTGTTCCTAGGGACAGTTTCTAAGCATTTGAATGCATTTGGTATGACCCTATATATTTTTATGACTTATAATTTCTTTTAATTTAGTAATAATTTTATTTCAATTTTCTTTTTTTTTCTTTTCTTTATTTATTTTTCTTCTCCTTCCTCCAGCCGGTCGTCAACTAGCGATTAGTCAAAGAAGGGCCAGCAAGGTTGGCCTAGGGGGAGGCTCGTTGGCCACCGATGAGGTCAAGCCTTGTTGTGGTTGGGTGAGTCTCAGCCTCTCCTAGCCATGGCGAGGCTAGGCCTCGCTAGATCTAGGCAAGGTCAGCTCGCCTACCCACGGTAAGCCTTGGGGGAGCCTCCCCAGCCATGGTGAGGCTCGGAGGGGCCTCACCAGTGGCTAGTGAGCTTGGGGCGACCTTGCCAAGCCTCGTCTGGCTGGTCGCAGGCCGGCACCATGGCCAACGACCGGCTAGGGGAAGAAGGGAGGAAGAGAAAAAGACAAAGAAAATGAAGAAAAAAAAAGCTCGATTCTTGTTTTTTGAGTTGTTCCTAGGAACAAGAAGCAACTTTTTTTTGTTTTTTTGTTTTTGTTCTAGGGAACAAATTTGTTCTCGGGAACAAAAAACTTACCAAATACGTTTCTATTCTATTTGTACTCTCGAGAACAAAAGAACAGAAACACCTATTCCTGAGAGGGTTACCAAACGCATCCTAAGTGTCCCATTGTGCCAAGTTTTGGCACTTTTGGTGTTTTTTTGCTGGGTGATTTTCATTTTTGTCCCATTCACCATTTTAGTAGAAACCTATAAGAGTGCACTATGTCTAAATTTCTTGCCTAAATGATTACTCCCTATTAAGGGTGGGCGGTTTCAGGTTTTGTATTGATTTCATATGGAACCTAGAACCTATAGTTAGAACAAGTTCCTCGTTTTTTGAAACCTGGAACCTATCCTATATACTTGGGAACTTGAAACCTACTTTATCACTTATTCCAAGGTCAATGTTAGGGGTATTCCCAGGTTCTACATGTATTACTGATTGAACGATTGCAGTGAATTATCATATTTAATAACTACTACTTTCTACTATAATTCACTGATTGTAACTTATATTTAGACACATGAAAAATATGAAATATTAATAAAGCAAAAGTCTTAGTTATAAAATGGAAGCTTAGATTGATGGTCCCAAATTATGCACTTATCATCGAACATCATGGAATATCGTAGGATCGTATGAAGATATAGATAAAGAAAAATACAAAAATTTATTCTAGATTCTAGGTTACAAGGTCTAGGTTTTACCAACCTGGAATCTAGAACCTACCCATCAAAATAGATTTCCTAATTTTTGGAACCTAGAACCTATCCTACATATTTTGGTACCTAGAATCGAACAAGTTCCCATCAGTCCAATTCTTAGGTTCTAGGTTCTACCCTGCAACCATGCTCATCCCAACTCTTTGCCTTTGACTGGATAGCTAAGGGCCAAATTCATCCTTGAAACACATGTAGTTAAAGGTTTCCTACTTTAGCTTGATATGCATGGTTGAGTTTTAAAAAGATTACATAAGTGGTGATCTTTTGAGTTGGATGGGTCCCTACCATGAATCACTTTGCAAACCTTTTCTCGTGACTTACAACAACATTGTACGTCCCTTCAAATTACAGCTCACTCTTGTCATGTTCATATATGGATGTTTTTCACTATTTTGCATGATAGATTGTGTTGATAATAGGAAAAGGGAGTAGCGCAATCGACGTAGCCTAAGAAATCTTACCTATTGCCAGAGAAGTTCACCAAGCCTCCAGAGAAACAAATTCCCAAGTTGTGAAGAGAAGAAAACTTGCTGGGGTCTTCCAACAAGCAATGTTACCTTACATTTAATTTTATACCTCTTTTTTAGTTGCCACTAAGTTCAGATGAAAATCCTAGTGCAAACTCTAAAGTCATAGTTCCCATCCTCAAAATTAAGTGGTGTGATCATCCCCCATATGACCTCAATCTCATTGATCTTGCTTTGTCTTTTGGCAGATTGCACGTGCTGGAGAAAATGGTAAACTAGTGTTCCAAGACGGATCGTCCATGTATGCGATGTTATCATCCACCGCACTAGGTATTAAAAAACATATAGTTTTTCACAATTGTTTATGCGTTTATTTATGAAAATATCCACAAAAAATTTCACGTCAGTCTAATATTTTATAGATATATAGACACACACACATACATATCTTGCCTGATATCAATGATTCTTGTGTTGCAGATATAGTTACCAGTTCCCATTTTTGAAGACGAAGGGACTTATGAGTGTGGATAACAACTATGTGGAGCCTTTATATAGAAATGTTTTCCCACCAAGCCTAGCTCCTTGGCTCTCTTTCATTTGCGCCCTATCCGATATAATTTCTTTATATAATTTTATCTTTTTCCCTTCAGGCAGACTAACAAGAAAAATAAAAAAACTCAATTAAAGAAAACGCACCTTCTTTTTTAAATCATAGGCACTCTCCACAATATTTTTTAGGACTTCTTTTTCACACCGGCTAAATCGAGAACACTTCTTTCCTATGTAGAGCCTTAACAAGAAGATGGTCCTGTCTCCTAGACAACCCTAGAGATTATAATAATGCTAGATTTCCTCTTTCATTACCTTCCTCCATTCTGCCCCTTGTGAGTCCTCCTTATATAGAGATGGCTCTATCACTCTAAAATCTTCCTACAAAGTTGCATTTTCATATTTAGGATTTAGTTTCCTTTGCCTTATTGACCTTCTTAGCTAAGGTGCTTGCTCTTTAGGTCTGTCCATCTAACTTGATCAAAGCTCTTCTATTTTTAGATGTACACCTCGTGACCATGAACTCTTTGATTTTTCTAACAGTGGTGCTCTGACTTCTTCTCGGGGTTCACCTTCCATAATAACTTCTTCACTTGACTGGGTCTTAGCATACCCATTATCTTCTTCCATTCTTTCCTCTGACCATCGAAACTTTCAAATATGCAGCAAACCACCTCCTTATTGAACTTATTTCGTAGGTTATTTAGTATGAATGCAAAATATATGCATCAAAATACTCTAAAGTGACCCATCTTGTGATTCCAGGGCTTCTTGTATGATGTCATATAACCAAGCCTAGCTTAAGGTAGTCTATTGATTGGGTGTGTTGCCTTCCTCATACACTTGGCCCAAAACCTTGGAGGGACATTTTTAGCATGCAACATGCTGCTACAAGTCTCTGTCAAATGCTGGTTCTTTCTCTCAATAACTTTTTGTTTTTTGTTTTTTTTGGTGTACTTATAGTTTTGCAAGTACCTAATATTTTGAATCCTCATAGGGAAGTTGATGTGCCTTCCCGTACTGACACCTGGCACATACTATGTCTTCTCGAACATCTTATCAGGAGAGATCCTTCAGCACAGCCCTCTTCATCATCTAACCCACATGTCCAAGCTGAGCATGCCACAAATCAGGTTCTCACTCTTTCGAGTTTTGTCCACATATGTTGTTTAAGTTAAAATCATGTAGATAGACTCTAATCGATGCCCCTTCATGATCAACATACTTGTGGGTTTCAAAATGAGATGCACCAAAACACCGTTCCAGCCAAATACTAGGTAATTCCCTAATTTTTTAAGTTGTGATACCAACAACAAAGTTTTCTTCACTCTTGACGTGTGATACACGTTGCACTTCAATTTGCTGTGACTTGAACGGGGGAGTTATCATCATCTGGCCAATATGGGTGATCGAACCTCCTAAGTTGTTTGCCATGACAACAACTCGTTTGCTAGTCTATTCAGACATGCTTGATAGCTTGTACCGATCTCCTATCATATGGTTTAAGCACCCTAAGCCAACCATCCAATCATCAAATCGTAATAGATTAGTTTATCATTTACCGTAACAAAGGTTGTTGTGTCATCTGACTTGTTGATAGAGGAGGCCGCTAGCTTTTCTAGTTCCTCCACTTCAATGGACATTTGGAAATTCCACTCTTCCTTGTTGTCCTTCTCCTTCATGATAGATGCTGCCACATTTCCTTATGTTTGTTTGAATCGAGAGTCATGCGCAAAGTGACTTATTTTTTCACAAATTTGCAAACTAGCAAAATTTGCACTAACTCACCAATTTTCATTTGCATAACTTTATATGCTCTTCAAATTTACTAGTTCTTATATGAAGTTACCAATGTAATATATCAACTTTTGTTGGATTAAATTATCAACTAATTTTGGATTACCAACTCTCACTTTAGTTTCTTACCAATGCTTAGTTGTTTTTATAATTTACCAACATCTCAATTGAGCATTAAGGGTGGCAATTTAATTAAATAAAAGTTAGTAATCATTTTCAATGAAGTTGGTAATTTCTAAAAATAGTTAGTAAGCAACAGAATAAACAACTTAATGAGAGTTGATTACCCTCAACTTAGTTGTTAACTTAATTGGAGAAAGATTGGAAAGCCACAGAAAATTTAAGCTATTAATAAGACAAGTAAATAAAAGTTAATAAATGGTCAAAAAAGCTTCTTCTTTTTTTTCCATCAAAGATCAAAGAAGTTGGTAGTTTAAAAAAATAAACATTAATAACTATCTAAAAAAAAGTAGTAACGCAAACATAGATGGTAACTTAATCGGAGAAAAAAATGTTAAAATGGTAATTTTTAAAATATATTTTTAGAAGGTTGACGAGTAATGCCAAGAAAAGTGGTAATTCAATAAAAAAAAAGTTGGTAACTTAAAAAAATAATACTTTAGTAAGCAACTCAAAATTATTCCATAACTTAATTGGAGAAAAAGTTGTGAACCACTCCAATAAAAATTGGTAAATCCCCGTAACAGTTGATAAATTTCAGGCATAAGTACGAATGATAAATAAGAAATGCTAAATGAATGTCTGTAACTAACCTTAATAAAAATTGATAATACAAAACTAGTTAGTAATTTGATGCAAGAAAATTAGTAACCATTCTAATTAAGATTGGTGATTTCTAAAAATAGGTGGTAAATTTAATGGGTCGGTAAGTACGACTAACAAAATAACGTAACTAAATGGGAAAGTTGGTAAAAAATTTCTCATGGATATATGTCCCTCATTCATCACCTATTAAGCACTACAGATTGTAGTGATCATTGGAAATGGACCGAGCGGGATCGACATTGCGAAAGACATCCTACATGGCGCGAAAGAAGTTCACCTAGCTTCAAGAGAAACCACCAAGCTTGAGATTAATGAAGATCTATTTCAACATTCCCCGGTATTCTACATTCTCACTCTGCTTGTGATCTTTCTAGCATCGAACAATTAGCCAAAATAATTCTGACTGCGACGTGGCTCGACGAAAACATAACCTATTTTGCATAGATTGATTATGCTGAAGTGGACGGGCGAATAGTCTTCCAAGATGGATCGTCGATATATATAAATGCTATCATCCATTGTTCTTGGTACGGCATACGTATATTTTAGCACACATAGTATGTCAATAATTTTATTCTTATTGGTATTTTTCTTTACTAGGTATGCCTATTGTTCTTGTTTCTTAGGTATAAGTACTACTTCCCATTTCTCAAAACAAATGGAATTGTGAACGTAGACGACAATGGCGTCGCACCTTTGTATCAATACATTTTCCCGCCTGCGCTAGCTCCATGGCTCTCTTTCATCGGCATACCTTATCGGGTACGCAAGTAAGAACTTTGCCCAAGGGAAAAAAACAACAATTCTGTGGGAAACATTATATGTTAATATTTCTGAAAATATATTAATTCGATAAATGATATATTTTCACAAAAATAAAAATGATTTTGTGGGTTATTTTATTAATAGGGTTTAGCCTTTGGTGACTTTTTATCTATTTTGAAAATGCGAACAGACTATTACGTTTCTCCTTAGCGAGTTACAATCAAGGTGGGCAGCAAAAATTGTAGGAATTTATCGGATTCCAAAAACTCGGTTCAACACTAAATCGAACGCCTAAACTTGTGCGGAAGACGAGCCCGGGAAAAACACATGCATCACCGATCCTAAGGCACATCACAGAATTGAACGTACCTTGTTAGCCACAGATTAAACACCGACGCCGATATGAGGAAGAGAATTTGGCACTGTTCGATCCGATGACGCCAATTCGCCTTGAAGGGAAGATGGGTGTTGCCTTATGCTTACTGTTTTTCTTTTGGAGCGTTTTTGAGGGAGAGAGGGAGAAGGAACGTACGTTATACGAAAAGGTACGTTCCTCCCTCTCTTTTCTCCCTTAAATACGTTCCCTCCAAAGGGAATCGTGTCCCTTCATCATATCTTTCCATCCATGGGCCCTAATTTTGTGGGCCGAGCTTTTAGGCCCAACATGGGCGGACGGACCAACTTAGGCCCATCACAATAATAAAACCATCATCTCCCACTCACACATGGTGGGCTGAACAGGATTCTCTTTACCTCTCTTCAACATTCATACCGGTGAATAATCCGTGCGACCAGCATACTTTGAGAGCTCGTTGCTATACATCTGTTAGGAATATATAGCAGCTCATAATGGGCATCACACTCTGAGTAGATTTAGTATGCAGTACCCTAGATCGATCAATCACATTTATATCTCTCTTGATCTCTTTTAAACAATGATATATATATTGTATTCACAATTATGATTATCTCAAAGACAGTCATAATTGGTCAACCAGTGAACACAAAACTATAATGTGATTCTTCAAATTCGATCTTCCTCTTTCCTTCAAACTCTCAATCTCAGTTTAGTTTGCTTTTCTAGAAATGTCCCATTAGATCGAATCAACTCATGACCATTGGTAACATCCTAAGATAGCAAACACTAAATAGAAACCTTGAGAATAAGTAAAAGTCATGAAGGCACTAAAATTTAAGAACTCTTTTCCTCAAGAGTCTCAAATGGCATAAAAGTTGAGATCAAACTTATGCCACTCTTATTGGTCGTCTCATGCATACGTAGTATGAAATACGTATTACGGTATTAACTCCTTTCCCATGGAGCGTATGTCTATACCTTCAATACCGTACAGATAATAGTTTAGACATACCCAATGTCTAACTTGAGTTCACGTATCTACTCATTCACAAAATTCATCAGAACTCACATCTGGCATCATAGACAGATAAAGTAAAATATGTGGGTTATTTTACTTTTGGACATAGTCAATATCATGTCCTCATCTTAACACTCAGTTAAGATGACATATATATTTTAAGCTTGAGCTCTCGATTATCACCTAGATAATAAGCTTAAAAACCGTCTCATCTCTATTTATCACATAGTAAATAGAGGCGATTACCCTTGTGAGTGGGCTAATCTTATATCTGTCCGACATACTTTCTCAACTTAAAGTAATGCACTAAGCATTAAGATGCATAAAGATCAAACAAAGATTCATAGGCATTAATAATGAAAAAACACAAGTTCATAAATGTGAACAACTCAGGGAAATTACAATATCCAGTACATCAAACTCTACGCAATCCTAGAGATTTTACATGACCACAAAACACAT
Source organism: Eucalyptus guilfoylei (assembly GCA_016097605.1). NCBI lineage: Eukaryota > Viridiplantae > Streptophyta > Magnoliopsida > Myrtales > Myrtaceae > Eucalyptus > Eucalyptus guilfoylei. The sequence continues at coordinate 23,956,368 of CM027863.1, read as the reverse complement.
CTCTAGGTATTGGCTTTGTCATAGGATCTGCTACCATTCTATGCGTAGATATGTACTGTAAGTTCACATTCTTTCATGCAACCATATCTTTGACAAAGTTATACTTGGTATCTATATGTTTGGTCTTGCCATGATATTTTGGATCTTTGGTGTACGCTATAGCTGCTTGGCTATCACAGTTAACCAATAATGGATTTGCAGCTTTCTCAATAACACCTAAATGATCCAAAAATCTCTTAAGCCAAACTCCTTCTTGTACCGCTGCTAATAATGCCACGAACTCAGCTTCCATCGTGGACAAGGCTATACACGTTTGCTTCTTACTGCTCCATGATATGGCGCCATTGTTCAGTAAGAAAGCAAATCCAGAGATAGATTTCCTTTCATCTAAATCTCCTCCCCAATCAGCATCTGAATAGCCTTCAAGTCGCAAATCCTTTCCTTGGTAATTCAGCTTGTAATCAGCAGTTCCCTTCAGATACCTCAGTATTCTCTTAACGGCTTTCCAATGTGCTTGACATGGATTGGATTGGTATCTACTCATCATTCCAACTGCAAAACATATGTCAGGTCTTGTACACATCATAGCGTACATTAAGCTCCCAACAGCACTAGCATAAGGAACATGTTTCATTTGTTCCTTCTCTTGTGGAGTCCTTGGACACAGTCTATGGCTCAACCCTTCACCTTTTGCAATAGGAGTATCTATGGGTTTACAATCTTGCATACGAAATCGTTCAAGAACCTTATTTATATATGTTTCTTGCGAAAGAGATAATGATCTCTTTGAACGATCTCTTGAAATCTTAACTCCAAGAATGTATGCAGCCTCACCCATATCTTTCATCTCAAAGTTGGAGGATAACCAACTCTTGACAGTATGAACAAACTCCTTATTGCTTCCAGCTATTAGTATATCATCAACATATAATGATATGATCACAAATTGATCTTTGGATCTTTTGATATATACACAATGATCCTCATCAATCATCGTAAAATCATATGCCATTATGGCATTATGAAAACGTATATACCATTGTCTCGACGACTGCTTAAGGCCATATATCGATCTCAAAAGTCGATATACCTTTTCTTCTTGGCCTTTCATAATGAAACCAGCAGGTTGTTCCATATATATTTCTTCCTCTAATTCTCCATTGAGGAAAGCAGTCTTTACATCCATTTGATGTAACTCAAGATCCATACTAGCCACTATTGCCAGAATAATGCGAATCGAGGTAAATCTCACTACAGGAGAAAATGTTTCTTCATAATCAATTCCTTCTTGTTGATTATACCCCTTCGCCAAAAGGCGAGCCTTATGCCTTGCTATCGAGCCATCAGCTTTATGCTTTATTTTGAGAACCCACTTGTTCTCAATGGCTTTGCATCCCTTCGGAAGATCAACCAATTCCCAAACTCGGTTCGACTTCATTGACTCCATTTCCTCTTCCATTGCATGCATCCATTTTTCCTTACTAGGGCAACTTAGAGCCTCATGTATATTTCTTGGCTCATCCTCATCTTGTGAGGCAATCATAAAAGTTTCCCCTTCAATGTCAAAATGTCGACGGGGAATACTTTGGCGACTTGTTCGCCGTATGGGAGATTGTACACTGTGCACATCATGCCCCATTATGCTCCCACTAGGATTAGATAATGATGATGTCATCTCGTCATGTGGTTGTAATTGAGAATGAGTTGAATTTAATTCATCACTTCTCATGTTACTCCCACTTGGACAAACTCCACTAATATCATTATCTTGATCCAAGGTTTCAAATAGGAAGTAATCTTCACTTATTTCGCCCTTCTTAGGAAATTCATTCTCTAAGAATGTGACATCCCGTGATTCAAATTCAGTTATACTCCCACTTTTCTACTCACCTATGAACACATACCCTTTCGAGTGTTCGGAGTATCTTATGAAAATACTCTTCTTTCCTCTAGGACCCAATTTCCCAAACTTGTGAGAGGACTCATGAGTATAGGCAGCACAACCCCATGGCTTAAGAAAAATTAAGTCCGGTTTTCTACCTGTCCATAACTCATATGGAGTAGAAGTAACTGATTTGAAAGGCACTCGGTTAAGTATATAGGCAGCAGTTAACAACGCATCACTCCAAAAAGTGATAGGTAAGTTAGCATGCGCCATTATGGACCTAACCATTTCTAGTAGGGTTCTGTTTCTTTTTTCCGCAACACCATTTTGTTGAGGAGTATACGGAATAGACAACTGTCTTTCTATTCCTTTTTCATCACATAATTTTCTGAACTCATCAGATAGATATTCTCGACCTCGATCGGATCTTAATACTTTTATTTTCTTGTCTAATTGATTTTATACCAAATTCATAAACCTTTTGAAACAACTTAATCCTTCAGATTTATGAGAAATCAAATAGATATATCCGAATCGAGTATAATCATCTATAAAAGTGATGAAATAAACAGCCCCATGCCTTCCTCTCACATTCATTGGACCACAGACATCAGAATGGATTAAATGCAGAGGAAATTCAGCTCTTTTACATTTTTCCAAATGGTTTCCTTGTCGTTTTCCCTACTAGGCAATGCTCACATATAGGCAAATCGACTTTTTCAATGCTGCCCAACAAGCCCTCTTTGGCTAGTCTATTCATACGTTGTTGGCCAATATGACCAAGTCTAGCATGCCACACATTCACATCATTATCATATGAATTAGGAGACATGAGAAGGGAATAACAAACATGGGATAAGTGTTCCAGAAGTCCTAAAACTTGTTACGAAAATGCATTTCAGTCCTAAAATTTGCAAAAAGTGCATTTAAGTCCTAAAACTTATCAAATTGTTTCAAATGAGTCCTAAAATCGACGCCGTTAGCATTTTCCGTTAAAAATGCTGACGTGGCATTTTAAATAATTTTTTATTTTCCGCGTGGATTTTTTAATTATTTTTTTTAAATTAGATTTAAAAATTAAAAAATTTAGATTTATTCATTTTATCTTATTTTCACTAAAAACTAAAAAAAGTTCAAAATTTTATTTTTTTTAAAAAATGAATAAAAAATAATTAAAAAAATACACGTGGAAATTAAAAAATTATTTAAAATGCCACGTCAACATTTTTAACGGAAAAGACTAACGGCGTCGATTTTAGGACTCGTTTGAAACAATTTGACAAGTTTTAGGACTTAAATACACTTTTTGCAAGTTTTAGGACTGAAATGCATTTTCGTGACAAGTTTTAAGACTTCTGGAACACTTATCCCAACAAACATTTACATTAACATAGTCAATATCTAATACAATGAAACCATACAAAAAATAACCACAACCATAGTAATTTGTATCCAAATACAAATCCACACATCTATTATAGAAGTTCATATTAAAACCTAACTTGACCAACACTAAAACAGACACTAAATTCCGACGAATCTCCGGAGCATACAATACATCATATAGGAACAAAGTGCGTCTACCACGCATGTTCAATTGGCAGGTGCAAATTCCTTTTACTTCAGCTCTAGAGTTGTTTCTCACATAGATCCACTTAGTTCCAGTTGGTACTCGTCAGAATTCCACGAAGGATCCTCTATCCTTCGCTACATGGTCTGTCGCTCGTGAATCTACAGTCCACAAAGGATTAGACTAAGTTAAAAATACAGAACTTGACACATAAGCAAAGTTCTTAAAAGTACAAGGGGTGTATACCTTCTTTGGCTCACGACAGTCGCGAGCATAGTGACCCTTCTTGTCACAATTGTAACACTTCACCCTTGTAAGCTTCTTCATTCGAGGATGTTTTCCCTTTTCATGTTGGTTAAGCTTAGGTTTCTTCCCTGAAGGACCTGCTTCCTTGCCTTTCCCTTTATCGAACCAGTTAGGACGTTTGCGCTTGGAGCTCGAAGCTCCATGTGAGCTAGAACCAGCATGATAGATTTCAGCTTCCAGCTTAGCCGCCAAGAGACGGTCCTCTTCCAGCTCAAGATGACGCATTGCATCCTCAAAGGTTTTGATATTTTCATTATGGGTCAGGTGCACCTTCATATGCTCCCAACTCTGAGGCAAGGAACGAATCACTGCTTGCACTTGCTGTTCATCAGTCAGGACATGGCCAGCATCTTTCAGCTCATTAATCATGTTTGACATCTTTCTAAGATGTTGCTTCATGGTCTGACCATGAGGCTTCTTATAAGAGTCAAACCTAATAGTGAGCTGTCTCAGTCTGATCACCGAAGTATGACCGAATCTTGCTGCCAATGCTTCCCACATTTCCTTGGCATTCTCAAAACACCTAAACTCTCGCATGACGTCATTTTCCATGCTACTCAGCAACGTAATGCAAGCAAGAGAATTCTTTCTTTTCCAAGCAACAAATGCTTCCTTATCTCTCTTGTGTTGTGCAGTGTTTCCTTCTTCAGGTTCTACCATGGTCAGGTTAAGAGCTTCTAGTGCATCTTGCTCTTCCAGCACATATTGAATTTTCATGTGCCATATTTCATAGTTATCGCCATTGAGCTTCTCACCTTTGTTCAGCTCAGCAACTATGCTCTTTGTGGCTGAAGCCATTGATCTGAACATATCAGACATATATGCACGAATTATTAATGCCTATCATTTATGCATCCATTTTGCATAGACCCATCATATTAATGAACAATTTCAAGTAAGGTTTCAGAATCAAAAGGTCACTATGTTTCCAATCATCCTCCAAAAATCCTAACTTAAAACTATCATTAATATAATTGTTTTATGCAAAATAAATTCTATGAAGCTACAAAAACTTCTATGAACTACCCACAGCAATTAACAACAACAGAAAGCAAATAATATTTGACATCCAATAGAATAATAATGCTTTCGCATAATACAACTAACATATCAGTTGCAACATCAACAACAATCAGGTAGTAAACATTACATAAGATGTCCACAAAGCACACTAAATAAAGACCAGTCAAAAAAATATCTAACACCAAGTCAACATATGAACTGGGAAAGATCCTTTTTTGTTCAATTTCTTGATCTTTTCCCTTGTAACAATCCAGTAATAATCATCTATAAAATCCATCACAATTTTTTTTATATGAAGCGGCTTTGTTGACATCCCATATGCGATTCAACACTCCTTGCCATTCTTGTGGAAGAGTGTTCATGAAAAAACGCACCATCTCAAACTGTGGCATGGGTCGACCATTCCATATGACCTTTTGAATTTTCCCGTTGACCTCAAGAACGTGATCAATTAAGTTGCCACTCTCCCATTGATAATCATTCAACTCAGCTATCAAGCTAGAAAGCCTTTCCTTTTGATCATCGGTAATTGGGCGAATAGGTGTGCGCAACCTAAGGGGAGGCATTGTTCCTACAACAAATGCAGAATAAATCAAGGATTACATATAATTCACATAGAATTACTTGGCCAAAGAAACACATTCTTTTGCTCCTCCCTTTCCTCCTTTTTTTTTTTTTAGGTCAACGGTCAAAGTCAACGGTCAACGGTCATCAACGGTCAACGGTCGTCAACGGTCAACGGTCGAGGTTAGCCGAGTCGGGTCGGGCTGCCGGGTCGGGCCGCCGGGTCGGGCCGAGCCGGGCCGGGTCGGACGAACCGACCCGGCACGTGCGGCACGCGTGCAGCTGACGTCAGCTGGCTCGTGCAAGCACGCGCACGTGCGCGCGTCGGTCGCGCGCGCGCGTGCGACGCACACGCCTTCCCCTGCGAATCGGCGACGCCGGTTCGTTCTGATTGCGCGTGGGGGCGCGTCCGGCGGCCTTTGGCGGCGTTCCGCCACTCGTCGCGCTCGTCTCGACGAGACCTTCCATCCAACGCCATCAGAAATCGATTTTGAGTCACAGAAACTCGGAAAAATGGATGAACAGTGTTCGGGTGTCGGGATTTTTTGCCCCGATCGGTGTCGGCCGATTATATTCACGAAAAATCAATAAAGAATCATCCATAAACATGAAAGGGGTCAGGAAAAACATGGAAAGGATCAGGAAACAAGAACTAGGGCTCTAATACCAATGTAGGAATTTATCGGATTCCAAAAACTCGGTTCAACACTAAATCGAACCCCTAAACTTGTGCGGAAGACGAGCCCGGGAAAAACACATGCATCACCGATCCTAAGGCACATCACAGAATTGAACGTACCTTGTTAGCCACAGATTAAACACCGACGCCAATATGAGGAAGAGAATTTGGCCATGTTCGATCCGATGACACCAATTCGCCTTGAAGGGAAGATGGGTGTTGCCTTATGCTTACTGTTTTTCTTTTGGAGCGTTTTTGAGGGAGAGAGGGAGAAGGAACGTACGTTATGCGAAAAGGTACGTTCCTCCCTCTCTTTTCTCCCTTAAATACGTTCCCTCCAAAGGGAATCGTGTCCCTTCATCATATCTCTCCATCCATGGGCCCTAATATTGTGGGCCGAGCTTTTAGGCCCAACATGGGCGGACAGACCAACTTAGGCCCATCACAATAATAAAACCATCAAAAATATTATCCGGGAAAATACTGTTGCCGAGTGAAGAAGAGATGACGTCATCGATTCAACAATATTACCAGCGGATCGAGGCAGTCGAATGGCCCAAGCGTCATCTCACACGCATCAATTGGAAAAGGTACATCCGAAGAAACCCAATTGCACTACTCATTCAATTACATCAAACCCAATTTCATTTCCAAAATAAACAACGAGAAAATAGAGAAATCTTCACGAGTTGGATATTTTAAAGCATAGAATCACGGTATTTGTCTTTGATTGTCGTGACTTATCTTGTTAATTAGACTCCAAAACCTTATTTAAATGATAATCGAGTCTACTGTTCCAATTATCAAACATTTTTCCTCTAAATATATGACCATCATCCTACATGATTTTTGTGACGACCCAGACCCAGGGCAGTACAAAGGGACGGACTAAAATCGCCTCGGCAGTACACGGGCGAGGCTAAGGGCATTTCTCCTGTCCCACATCGCTTAGGGGGGAGTCCTGGGAGCCTTTATAAGGCTTGGGTCCCTTAATATGTGTGACGTGTTTCACGTACGCTTCTGCTGCGCTGAAAACAAAGCCGTGAGGGAGGAGGTTGCTGCGTGCATGCCTCCAAAGCGGACAATATTATGGCTTGGGAGAAGGTGGGCCAGTGGGCCGCGCCTCTGCCCCTGCATAACGTGTTTTGGGGCCCGGGTCGTTACAAATGGTATCAGAGCCAACTCCCGCAGTGTGTGGGGCCACAGCGAGGGCGCTGTGCCTTAAAGGGGGGGAGAATGTGACGACCTAGACCCGGAGTAGTATGGAGGAACGGATTAAGATCGCCTCGGCAGTACGCGGGCAAGGCTAAGGGCATTTCTCCTGTCCCACATTGCTTAGGGGGGGGGGGGAGTCCTAGGAGCCTTTATAAGGCTTGGGTCCCTTAATATGTGTGACGCATTTCACATACGCTTCCGCTGCGCTGAAAACAAAGCCGTGAGGGAGGAGGTTGCTGCGTGCATGTCTCCAAAGCGGACAATATTATGGCTTGGGAGAAGGTGGGCCAGTGGGCCGCACCTCTGCCCCTGCATAATGCGTTTTAAAGCCGTAAAGACTCAGTGTCCAAAGCGGACAATATTATACAGTGGGGCCCGGGTCGTTACAATTTTTTCGGTTTTTGGCAGTTTGATTACGAGAATTGGCTTGCTGGAGTTGGGACTACCGCCACCGGAGAAATGTAGACTAAACATGTATTTTACATCGTTGAGTCTTCTGATGACGTTTGGTGAAATTTGGAGAGACACTTGGGATGTTGAGAAATGGATGAAAGGAGAAGAAGAGTCGGACAAGATCAATTGCACTTTGGAATGTTAAGCTGTAGAAACCAGGATAGTAGATGTTGGAAGCGATTTAAGGAATCTACTTGCGATCTCCCTTTGATCATTTGTCTGCGTTCTCTTCAGCTCGCTGATGCACAAGGTAATCTACGGTCGTCCATGACTTTCACGTCCTCCATCTGAGATCTTGGCCTCTTGACGTCTTCGGAATTGCACGGCCACGGATCTAACATTGTCGTGGAAGAGGTTGAGAACGGCTGTGGTAGCTACTGATGTGGGGTCGCGATGGTGTTCTTTGGAATTTCATGAAAAGCTTAAAGACTAATTTGATTGAATTGGAAAGTTCATAATTGAATTAGCAATCACACAATAAATTTAAACATGATGGAATAGTTTTCCCAAGAAAAAATTTACATAATTATCGTAGCATAAAGACTGTACTATGCACATCAATTTATGGTGAGAATTGGTGCGAGTTTGTTTGGATTCTACCATATTCACGTCTAGGTCTATTTCGCCACATTTAGATACGCGATTAGCCTATACTGTATGAGATCTGACTGTATCAAAAGTAAGGGTGTCAAAACCAAATTGTATACCCAAATAAAAGCACGATTGGCCCGCCTGGACCTGAAATTTTTGGGTCTTTTCAGTTCAAGTAAATGAGTACAAATAGTGCACTTGTTTAGGTTCAGGTCATAACCCGAACCGAACTAAAACACGTTATCCAATGAAAGAGACGATTGCAAACATAAAAGGAGGGAAAGCCTATAGGCCATGCAGTTGTATTTCTAAGTAAAACAAATAACCGGCCCAACCTGCAATTTCAGTTTGTGTTCTATTTGAGTTTTGGGTCGGCTCATTATGAAGATGCTTACTTCATATTTCGGTTTGGGTCAAGTTGACTGGAAACTTGACCCTAACTGAACCTTAGACAGCCCTAAGCATATAAGATCACGAGTTCAACGAGCGAGACACATTAAACCTTGTCTCGGATCGGTTCCGCTTTTCTCATGTGATGGTTAATAGTGGGCGCCTGAATGAAGGTCAGGGCCCAACATCTACCAGTTTTTGGTTTGTGTTTCTATGTAATAACAAGCTTGGATATAATGATGCCAAAAGAGTATCGTTATGCAGTTTGAGCACTTCATATAAATATCATTTATTTATAATTACTTAGAATTAGTGCTTATTTAAAATTGGAAAGCTAAACAGTTAGTGAGATGGATATAAATTATCAAACCAAATCAAGCAACTTGCTCCTTAAAAAAATATAGTCGTTGCAATGTTAGTTTATAGGTCAATTCGAAGGGCGGTAGAGAATATCCTTCCCTAATGTGGAATCGGTCCTCTTCGAGTTTTATTTGTAATCTCAATAAATTGTGAATTATCTGTGATGAGGTGGATCGACTAACGCATCGCGCACGCCTTCCATTCACTCCATTAATAATTAAACAATGCGCACGCCTTCCATCGCACGCCTTCCATTCACTCCATTAATAATTGAACTTGTTACAGAGCTTCCCCAATCAAATTTTACCCTCCTCTAAAGAAAGCGAGTTGAGGTACAGGTCCAGGATACCATCCGGATCCGGGTCTCAAAAACCATGGGAAAACTGCACGTGAAGGTGGCCGTGATCGGAGCCGGCATGTCGGGTCTTGTTGCAGCCAGGGAGCTCTACCGCGAGGGCCACCAAGTGGTGGTGTTCGAGAGTGGCAGCGATGTTGGAGGCACGTGGCTGTACGACCCTCGGGTCGAATCTGACCCGCTGGGGTTGGATCCACGCCGTGATGTCGTCCATGCCAGCATGTACCGATCTATCCGGGTGAACCTGCCGAGGCAACTCATGGGTTTCTCGGACTACCCATTTCTCAATAAGGGATGCACCGACCTGAGAAGCTTCCCGGGTCACGAGGAGGTGCTCCAGTTCTTGCGTGGCTTCGCGGAGGATTCCGGGCTGGTTGAGCTGATTCGGTTCAGGCACGAAGTGGTTCGGGTCGAGCAAGCCGTTGAGGAAGGGCGGGACCAGTGGGCTGTGGAGTGGCGGATGCGCGGTGGGGAGGAGGCGGCAGGCATGGAGGTTTTCGAGGCTGTGGTGGTTTGTAACGGCAAGTACACTCAACCAAAGATTGCTGAATTTCCAGGTACGTCGTCTGATCTGACATTATCCTTGTTGAATTGTTTCTCTTCGTTGATATTGCGATATATCAGAAAGAGAACTTGCATTATAATGGAGCTTTGGATTTTGACCGGTCAACCAAATTGGGCTTTTGACTTATTCCCCATTCATATAAACCCTTTTCAATTCCAAATATAAAAACCACCCTTCCCAATCTCTATACGTAGACCGACCAAAAAATAAAAAATAAAAAATCTCTACGTAGGATTACTTTGTGGGTCCCAAGTGTGCGAAACTTTAGAGTATTTCCCCAAACCCTCATCCGTATAAACTTTTTTTCCCAAAATAGACCACTTTCAATCTTTTTTTTTTTACTGGCAATCTTATTTACCTATTAAGAAAATTATCACTTAAGTATTTATGTGACATTTCTTAAATGATCGATTTTTAACATCTCTTTCAATCAAGAGAGATTCTAAAAAACTAGCATGTTTGAGGGCACAAAAAAATGACTTTTTCTCCCCAACGGTCAAAACTGTATTTGATAAAATAAGGTTTCGCATGGAAAAGAGGCAGCTATGCTCTCCCCGCCATCCTCCTGGCTCCGTTTGTTCTCTATCTTCTTTGTACATGAGGATGCTGCTTTGGTTCTTGGCTTGGTGAGGTGTAGAGCACGATTGGGCAGCTTCGCTTAGGGCCTTCGCGGCCAAGTGCAAGGCGGCCTTTGCATGATCTTGGTGAGGGTTTTGCAGCTGACGAGGGTCGCTAGTGATCCTTGCCTACCTTAAAGAGAGAGAAAAAAAAAAAAAAAAAAAGCCATAAAAAAGCCATAAAAATAAAAAAAAAAATAAAAAGTTCAAAAAATATTAATACAAAATAAAATTTTTAAAAAATATAATAAAATATTTAAAATATTAAAATAACATTAAAAAATTGTCCACATCACGTCGGTGAAGTCACGTTAAATGACTGGCATCACCACGTCGGATGACCGGCATCCACAATGGATTTTCCGATACGGCAAATGGAAATTGGCATTCAAGGTTTTCAAATTTATGGCATTTAAGTGAATGAAAAAAAAGTTTTGACACTCAAATGAGTGCCGTGCGAAAGTTTTGACAATTCTAGTGTTATTCTCCCGGTCATATTGTCTGTGTAATGAGAAGAATGGCTGAGACGGACTCTTGTGGGATATGCCTTTGCTCGTTTCTTCTTTCTCTCCCCTTTAATTTCTCTCTTTGCTCCTACTTTCTTTTCGTCCATCACATGCGCCCATGACTCTGCTGTGCACGTGCTTCAGCTTTGTTTGTATTTGATTCTCAGTATATTAATGTGTACGATGACAATCTAGATTTTTACGTTTCGTGTTTTGAACTTTTTATTGTTTATTTTATCTTATGTATTTATCTTTTATAGATTATTGTTATTGACAGATGAGATCTTGAAACCAACCTTGAAATCTATGACGGGATAAGTTATATGTTTTGAAAAATGGTGAACTAGTTCTGACTGGTGGGTTTTAGGTTTTATATGGAATTTGGATAGAATCTGAAACCACTCATCCCTAATCATGGGGATTGGAGTTGAAGCCAAGATATTCCATGGTGGAACTGAATTTAGAATAACATGAATGAGGAGCCTATTTTGGTTCATTTAATGCTCTTCGTAAATGACATACTTTACTAGAAGCATGAGTGTACCTTGGAGGAGGTTCCACATATACTTTCTCAATAAGATCAAGGCATTTTTACCATTCATCTAGAATAGAGGCCTTTGTTTAACAGTAGCAACAACAAGAAGACTCCGAACAAAAGTATGACATACAACTGAAGCAAATGACTTTTCATAGTTAATCATATACTCTTGAGTAAAGCCTTTTGCTACTAGCTGAGCTTAGTAGCACTCCACCATACCATTTACCTTAGTCTAGGTTTTATACACCTATCTACAACCTATAACATAATTTTCAAGAGGCAACTCAACCAAATCTCATGTATGAGATTTGTTTAAATAAGTGCAACTATTTTTCCCATTACTTGCTGCCAAAGAGGATTAGTTTGAGCTTCTTTGTATATGCGAAGCTCATGAAAAGAAGAAAAAGTAGAATAATAATGAAATCCATGAACCAAAAAGACGGTTCACTTAAACAGTGGAACGACGAACAAGAGAAGAGAGAATGACCAAGGGTGGAGAATTTATGGATGGTGCAAACAAGCTAGGAACTGTTAAAGTTGGATCACCATAGCTACTTGCATCAACATTGGGAGAACAAAACTCCAAAGAGGAAGATTCAATTGTTGTATCTTTGGGAAATATATCCACTAAAGGACTAAAGAAGGGTGTAGCAGGAGAGGAGTCGAAGGGGCAAAGTGATGGGAACATCTTGTGTTCCCAAAAGATAATATGACGAGGTCGCAAAGACAATTAGAGATAGGATCCCAACATTGATGCTCTTTGTGCTCAAAGTCATAGCGAAGGAAATGACATAGATGTGCATGAGGTTCTAACTTTGTGCATTCATTTATAAGAAAATAGACAAAAGAAGCATTGCCAAAGACTTGAAGAAGATTGTAATTAGGAACATTGCCAAATAAGCACTCATAAGGAGAGATATCACTTATGATAGGTGATAGAGTGTGATTGATAGTGTATACAATAGTATGAGAAGTCTATCCCAAAACTGTTTCTGATACGACGTTGAGATTAGAAGGTTGCGGACAACATCGAAAATGTGTCTATGTTTACACTCTATTCGACCATTTTGTTGGGAAGTTTCTAGACAAGAATGATGAATCATAGTGCCAATTTCATGCCATTATCTATACATATGATATTGATGTTTGATAAAATTGTATTGTGAACATGGCAATAAAATCGCGATAAATGTGACCTAGTTCATATCGATACTTCATAAGATAGAGCCACATATAACAAGAAGGATCACCCACCAAAATCACAAAATAGTGAGATCCTCCCATAGTGGGAGTAGGAGATGGGCCCCAAGTATTGGAATGAATTAAATCAAAAGAAGCACAAGAGACAAATTCACTAAAATCAAAAGGTAAAGCCTAACATTTTCCCAAGTTACATGGCATGTAATCAAAATGTTTATTGTCGATAGAATCTAGGTGACCACTAGAAGTCAGATGACTTAATATAGAAAAAGAAACATGACCCAGACAAGAATACCAAATTTCAAATGATATTGTGGTAGCACAGCTACTAAGAGCATTCGAAAGCTTTAAGGAGATAAGTTCAAATAGGCATCCACCTTTACGGTCTGTCCTAATTATTTGCTCTTTTCATGAATCCTGACATAGTTTTCCCACATATATCAAGTTTAATGAAAGTTTAGGAACCACAAAAGTGTCAGATAATGACACGTGGGCATTAAAATGTTTCCACTATGACTAACTAGCATTTGTGAGTTATTAGCTACATAGATAGAAGGTATTTGTGAAAGTAATGACTTTGACTTCAACATATTGATGTTTGAAATCATATGATTGCCATCGGTAGAATCAAAGAATCAAGAACTAGAAATGACAAGAGTCATAGATAGATTTGAAGTGCTAGGGACAAAGGAATTAAAAAATTCTTGAAATTGTGTTGTAAAATCCTCTAAAGATAAAGTAATAGACGGACTATTAGAAGAACCCTCAATAATGGCGACAGCAGTGGATGAGTGTGAAGGTCGAGCTTTGTATCGGGATCGGTTGTTTGTCCCTGTAGGTTGCCTAGGTTGTCATTGAAAGCAAGTGGAAGATGAAGAATTTAGTTGTAGTCTTGTAGTGTAAATGTAAGATTTTAAAGGATCATTATCAACTATTCTTAAAGCCTAAACTATTAGATAAAAGTGTAATTTATTATTTTAATATTCTAACACTCCCTCACGCTTATTATGATCTTATCTAGTACTAAGTGTGGACATTTAATTGGAGAGGCAAATGGAATCTGTAAAGATTCGAATTCATGACCTCCAGTTTTGATAATATGTAAGATTTTATGGGATTACTGTTAACTGTTTTAAAAGCTTAAGCTATTAGAAGGAGGCGTGATTTCTTATTTTAATATTCTAATAGTAAATATAATCAGTTGAAAGTGTCCAAAAATGACTTACAGGTGAGGCTTTTGTGATTTTGAAACCATAGTACGTGGTGGTGTGCGTTGGGCGTTCGGCCTCCGGGTCTGGTGAAACTTCAGGATCTCATTCTCCTTAGGGCGAGGAGTCTAGTGATAGTGGTGGTTATCCAAAACAAAGTCTTCAATAGCAACTGAAGTTGCGGGCTTGGAGGAGATACGAAAGCGACGCAACCAATGTCATAAGTCTACGTGAGGCGATGCTATTTATATGGTTGGTGTCATGATGATCATGACGGAGCAATGCGGCCTATGTGGTTGACATTGCAAAGGAGACTCGATTGCACTTCTCATACAACAAAGCTTAGATACCAAGTGAGAGTAATGCAAAATATAGAATTTGGAAAATTTTGGCATAACACGATGTGATATAAAGAGCACATAAGCCCATTTATAAATTTTGTATGATGACTATCTACACTAACCGAATACTGCAATATTAACTACAATTATTTAGAAAGATATCCAGAATATCATAAATAATCTAAATATCTTTAATATTAACTTATTTGCTTAATTTAAATTGTTTGGCAAACAAGTGGACTTAAACTTTTAAATATATGTGTTCTTTTTGACTGTGAGGTCTCTTCTTTCTTGCTCACTTACTTTCTTAATAAAAAAATCCTTTTCACAGGGAGATCTACATGGCAAGGAGAACAACTACACAGTCATAATTATCGAGTTCCTGAACCATATAAAGATAAGGTATTGTTGATATACCTTCTTTATTTCCCAAGAACATGATCTCAAATTGACTTATGAAATTTCTTGGACTATATCCAACAAGCAATTGGTTTATGTAAACCAAGCCTCTAAAGGGAGTTATAAGTGTTAATCATCATCTCAAGCCCTCTCTCATGATTAGTGAGGTGTTACAAACTCGATCACATAAAGTATTGACATCCTTGTTAGTATCAGCATCTATCGTCCAATGATACTCTCCTCACATGGCGTGCAATTTGGTTAATTCCGTCCTCTTCAACATTCTTGGAAGAAACCTACATGGAGAGTACTTTGTCTTGATTTTCTCACCCCGATGATAGCCTTTGTCGGGGCTAGGCGCCTGACTTTCCTCGAAACAAACATCTATTGGAGGCTTTCCTACTTCGGCCTTGTACACGGCTCGAGTCTTTAAAATGACATCAGTGATTATCTTTGGAGTTGAATGGATTGTTACTTATGGATCCCATTGCAAGCCCTTTCTCACGACTTAAAATAATGTGTATGTGCTTTCAATGTTCTTGTATAAATGTTTTTCACTATTTTGCACGACAGATTGTGTTGATAATAGGAAGAGGGACTAGCGCAGGTGACATAGCCAAAGACATCTTACCTTTTGCAAGAGAAGTTCATCAGGCCTCAAGAGAAACAATTTCCCAAGTTGTGGAATTAAGAAAAGTCATTGGGGTCTTCCAACATCCCATGGTACTTTACATTTTATTCCCTCATTTTCTAATTGTGACTAAGTTTAGATGAAAATCCGAGTGATGTGATCATACCTAATCTGAACTCAAACTCATTAATCTTGTTTTGTCTTTTGGAAGATTGCATGTGCCGAAGAAGATGGCAGATTAGTGTTCCAAGATGAATCATCTATATATGCAGATGTCATTATCCATTGCACAGGGTATCAAAAAACATATAGTTCTCCTCAGTTACTTGAGCATTTCTTTATAGGCATACATATATGCACAAGCGTGCATGTTCTATCTTGCTTGATGTATATGATCCTCATGTTGCAGATATAGATATCATTTTCCATTTCTAAAGACAAAGGGACTCGTGAGTGTGGATAACAACCGCGTGGGGCCTTTATATAAACATGTTTTCCCGCCAAGCTTAGCTCCTTGGCTCTCTTTCATTGGCATACCCTATCTGGTATATTTTTTATGAATTTTTTTTTTCCATCATGTAGACCAAGTAGAAATTAAGGTTTTTTTTTTTTTTGGGTAAAGAGTAGAAATTAAGGTTTTTCAAGAAGAAAGTCAACTAATGAAAAAATAGCGAAAGGTAACAGTTAGTACATATATTGAGACAAACAAACAACTTTTTCTCCATCACTAGGAGATTCGGCCACCGATTTACTGATGTTTAAGTTCAGTGATGTAGAAATTTTTCTTTCAGAACGGTTGAAAATGAAAAGAAAGGAAGAGGGAAAGAAAAAAAAGCCAATATTGGATGTCTTCTGCCATACTTAAAGTTTAGACATTTCATGAAAACATGAGGTTAGAATTGTGGAAGCAATTAAACATATTCGTGTGGATTCTTCCCCGCAATTTTGGTTTAATCCCTTATTTACACAATCTCTCATTCGGTCTCAACTGTGAGTAGACTTTTCCGGCACCACTTAGTGAGCTACAGTCGAAGTGGATGGCCAAGGTTTTATCTGGAGAATTGGTGTTGCCAAGTGAAGAAGATATGATGTCTTCTGTTCAAGAACATTACCAGCGCATCGAAGAGCTTGGATGGCCCAAGCATTGCACTCACAGGCTTGAAGCGGGAAAGGTTGGAACTAACTTGTCAATCCTTAATTCATCGTGCTTTACCTTTTCAATAAATTAGTTTACATTCACCTTTGGATGAGTGACGTGTTTGAAATTAATTTTTCAATCAAATTCTTCCATATGTCAATTATCCAACATCGAGTGTGGAAATTCTTTCTTAATTCCGGTTAAACTTACCTTTTTAGATATGGATATTATAGTCTAACCAATTGGTAAATATACCAGGAGCCTATTATATATGCTAAACTCAATCGGGATCTTAAGATCTAGTAGAACTTACATGAACCGGCCATCTCTAATAGTCTAGATTCAATTTAATACATATATTACACCCGTAAATAGTTTCTCCCAAACAAACAGTTGACAAAATCCATAATAGAGCTAAAAAAGTAGTATGATCTCCAAAAGTATTATTGAACTATATTGACCGAGACCATCTTATTAACTATACAATGAGGCTCCTTTAATTTTTTGTTTCCAATACGAAGAAGTTGATGTTCTTTCATGTGCTTGATAGTTTGAGTACGAGATGTGGCTTGGGGATCAATTGGGACTCCCATCCATGGAACAATGGAGCGAGAAGATGATTCCCATTGGACTCGAATTGTGCAAATTCCTGCAATCTTCTGATGAAAATTGGCGGGACAACTGGGATGTTGAAAAGTGGATGCAAGAAGAAGGGTTTGGCAAGCAAATTCGTTGAATTGATTCTGAACATCATTTGGAATTCTTGTAACCACTGGAAAGAGAAAAGAGAGTTAAGATAGAACAACAAGGAGTTTGATAGGGATGTGGGGTATTTGTTACCTTTCAATGCTCATCTGACTCTACATAAATTTTAAATTGCATTGGTTGCATTTCAAATGTAGATACATTTATATATACATGTAGACCTCTCCTACTAAGCATTAACGTATTACCAACCTTACGATTTATAAATCGAGTACACACCATTTAGCAAGACAATTTACAATCTTTATCTCGCTCAAAAACCTTCCAATTAAATTCACCATCAATTACTTCTCATCTACTCAAAATTTGGACTGCCAGCAATCAATAGCGCAGAGTAACTTACATGTAAAGTAGGTAATTTATCAAAAAAATAACTCGAATCATCCTCGTTTCCATTACATAAATTTAATGAGATTGTAATGCATGGCTGCGTGCAGTTGCTAACTTTAACCTTACCGAATGTGATATGGCTTGAGTTCGAACCAAATTAACAAGAAGAGGCAGGCGATTACTTCAGCAGATTGTTCATGTTTTTGTCAGCTTTAATACCATTTTAACTGATGACGTGATTGATTACTTGTGGAGACTACTGGTGCGTATTTGCACGATATGTATACAAGTTCTTAAAAGAGAAGAGAACGGCCTTACGTTGTCAAAGGTTGTTCCAGATAGGATAAGAATTTAGAAAAAAAAAAAGGTACACGAATGTAGCACCTCAAAAATTATGAATGTAGATGTACACGATTTGCACCAATCTAAGGCGAATTGGGTGCGAGTGTTTTTGGATTCTGCTGCATTTGACTTCGTTCTATTGCTCATCGTTTCAATACGTTATTTGACTATTCTAAGGTTCGTAAGTAGCCTAACGGGATCCTACCGCATCGTAAACATGTTAGATCACTTGTCCGGTAAGTAGGATACATAGACCTCCCCATCATCTGGAGGGATCGGTTCGCTTTTCTCATGTTACGGTCAAACACTCATCACGCAGATTGACGAAGGGGGAGAACCAAAAGAAAGATAGCGTTGAAGCTATGGTAGCTTCCTTTATTGACAAAAACTGATGGAATTCATGTCGGCGGAAGACGACTTACCTGATTCCAATGTGCAAACAGCAAATAACCCCGGAACGAACACTGAATTGCGGATGAATCACGAACAACAATACCTCACGTTGGTCTAGATGCAATCACAAGGAAAACACCCGATTTCCACGGCGTAAATGTCGATTGTTCTTGCAAAAATTGAAATTGAAATGCTTTCTTCTTTCTTGATGAAAATGGAGAGAAAACTGGTGCAAATGATCTGCCAACCTTTCAACGGTTGCGTTCGGGAGGCTTTTATACGTCTCCCTTCGCACCCCTCCATTAGTGTCTTTCCATCGTAACGCATCAAGACAAAACGGTGCGTTCCAATCGCACCTCATCATGGACGTACCAGCTAAAGTACTACTACATCTCCCACTCGGACATGATGGGCTTGATAACGCTTTATCAAGAATATAAGGCATTCAACATTCATCAACTTTACAAAACAATTCATACTGGCAAATAAGCCGTGCGACCAGTGAGTACACCTGCACTTGGGAGCTCAAATTATGCACCTGTTAGGGATGACATAATGGCTACAACCTCGAAAAGAAATAAACAATCGATGTCTCACAGTGCCCCAGACATATTTTGTTACATCAGTCCAAGTATACCTATCCCTTAAAGGCTATACTTGACTATTCTCAAAACACCATGTATTTACAATTATATCCACAACCACATAAGGGCGATATAATTGGTCGACCAGTAAATACATGTGATAGATGTAAAATAACAATAGTCTTCCTTCACACTCATGTCTCTCTCTATTTCAGAACAACTGCTTTCCTAGACACGTCCCATAAGGCCATATCCATTCATGACCGCCAATAACATGCTAAAGTAGCAACATTGATCTTTCACTTCGAGAACATAGTCAGAAGTAACATAGGGCACAAAATGAGGTAAATTATAAATTACCTCAAGGACTCACACGATGAGTAAATAGGGATAATTTTACTCACCTTCCCTTGTCGGTCGTACAATGCACATGTAGTATGAATTACATGCTATAGTGGACTTCTCTTTCTATAAGAGCGTATGTCATTTATTAATCATATCCACTATACGGATCTTAGCCTAAACATAGTCACGTGCTTCTCACGTACTCATGTTTAGCTCAAGTGCTAAATTAGCTCGCTTCCTATAGCACCCAATTAAGTACTCGCATCCAGCATCTTACAGGCATACATGATTATGGGACTATCATGTTCGGTCGTATTATAAATAAATCACAAACCTCATCTTGACTCTAATCAAGGCGACATATCATTTTATGTACTAAACTTGCTCCTCAGCGTTTATTTGTACATAACGTCTCATCTCAACGTGCTATCTATAGCACTTGAGGCGATTGCTCGTATGAGTGAGCCAATCATTGCCTGCTGACATACTTTCCAAAAATATATGTGTGTAATGCTAGTCTCATACTGTATTTGTACTTGTTGATAAAATATCAATTCACTAATAAACAAACAAGTACAATACATATGTTCACAAATACATAAACCAATAATCCTCTACAATAACACATATCACATTCTACGCAATCCTAGTGACATCCTATGGATCAAGAATATGTTTCTAGGAATAGCCTTCGTAAATGGATCAGCAACCATTCTATTGGTTGAAACGTATTGTAGGATCACTTCTTTCTGCGCTATAATTTCTCTGATGAAGTTGTTCTTTATGTCAATGTGCTTCGTCCTTCCATGATACTTGGGATCCTTCACATAGGCAATGGCTGCTTGACTATCGCAATAAACTATCACCGGTCTTGGAACCTCAGTGACAGTGGCTAAATTTTCCAAGAAACGTTTTAGCCAGACTGCTTCTTGCACTGCAGCAGAACAAGCAATAAATTATGCCTTCATCGTAGACAAGGCCGTGCATGTCTGTTTCTTGCTATTCCAAGAAATTGCACCTCCATTGAGCAAGAACGTATATCCAGAAGTCGATTTACGCTCATCCAGGTCTCCACCCCAATCAGCATCTGAATAGCCTAATAGGCGTAAATCACTCCCTTGATAACAAAGTCGATAGTCCATAGTGCCCTTCAAGTATCTTAAGATCCTCTTCACTGCTTTCCAGTGTGCTTGACCGGGATTTGATTGATAACGGCTCACCAATCCCACGGCATAACATATGTCGGGTCGAGTACACATCATGGCATACATCAAACTTCCGACCGCATTAGCGTAAGGAACAGTTTCCATTGCTCTAATTTCTTCTGTAGTCTTAGGACACATCTCAGTACTTAGGCCTTCACCTTGCATGACAGGGGTATCAATGGGATTACAGTGCTGCATATTAAAACGTTCAAGAATCTTCGTAATATAAGACTCTTGTGATAAAGTAAGGAGTTTCCTTGATCGATCTCTTTCGATCTTAACTCCTGATATATAAGCAGCTTCTCCCATGTCCTTCATTTCAAAATTAGAGGACAACCATTCTTTTATGGTGATAACCAAAACCTTGTCATTTCTAGCCAACAGAATATCGTCCACATAAAGTGATAAAATCACAAATTTATCTTTGGACCACTTGACATATACACAGTGATCTTCCTCGATCATCGTGAAACCAAAAGTGGTTATGGCTTGATGAAAACAAAGATACCACTGTCTAGATGATTGCTTAAGACCATATATTGAGCAATGAAGCTTGCAAACTTTATGCTCTTGACCTTTAGCTATGAAACCTATTGGTTGTTTCATATAGATTTCCTCATCTAACTCTCCATTGAGAAATGCCGTCTTTACATCCATTTGATGTAATTCAAGGTCCAAATGTGCAACGATGGCTAGAATAAGGCGTATTGAGGCAAACCTTACAACTGGTGAAAAAGTTTACTCATAGTCTATACCCTCTTGTTAAGTATAACATTTTGCCACAAGGCGAGCCTTATACTTTTCAATGGATCCATCCACCTTACGCTTAATCTTGAAGACCCATTTGTTTCCAATGGCTTTGCGATTGGGTGGTAGATCAACCAAGTCCCAGACATGATTTGCCCTCATTGACTCCATTTCATCTTCCAAAGCTTTTCTCCATTCTTCCTTATCAGAGGATGAGAGAGCCTCTTAAACAGTCTTAGGCTCGGCATCGTCCTTTTGAGCAATCATAAATGATTCCCCTTCAATCTCAAAACGACGACGAGGAATGCTTTTACGATTACTTTTACACAATTGAATTTCTCTTGAATTCAATTCATCAGGCGATGGAACACTCCCACTAGGTCTTATGTCTTGAGGTAAATCTTCATTTCTCTCTAGAACATTAGTGGGTGTGTTATTAGGATCTTCCATCTCATATAATTGGAAATCCTTATCAATCTCACCTCTATTAGGAAAATCGTTCTCCAAGAACGTGACATCTCATGACTCCATTTCGGTCACACTTCCATCAGCTTGTTCACCTATGAACACGTACCCTTTGGAGTGTTCGGAATATCTTATAAAGATACATTTCTTCCCTCTAGGACCTAATTTGCCATGTTTATGGGAAGAATCATGAACATAAGCTGCACATCCCCATGGACGTAGACTACTCAAGTCTGGTTTCCTACCAGTCCATAATTCATAAGGGGTGGAAGTGACCGATTTTGAGGGCACTCGATTAAGTATATAGGGAGCAGTCAATAACGCATCTCCCCAATAGGAGATAGGTAAATTTGCTTGCGCCATCATAGACCTAACCATTTCCAATAGGGTTCTATTCCTTCTCTCAGCTACCCCATTTTGTTGTGGAGTACCAGGAATAGTCAATTGTCGTACAATTCCCTTTTCATCACAAAGAGCCTTGAATTGCTCCAATAGATACTCACGTCCACGATCGGTTCTCAATGTCTTTATTATCTTGTTTAATTGATTCTCTACCATCGCTATATATCGTCTAAAGCAGTCTAATGCTTCTAACTTATGGGAGATCAGAAAGACATAACCGAAACGTGTGAAGTCATCTATGAAAGTGATGAAATATGAGGCTCCATGCCTCGCCCTCACATTCAAAGGACCACAAATGTCAGAATGTATAAGATGCAATGGAAATTCAGCTCTAGTCCCTTTACCGAATGGTTTTCTAATTGCTTTTCCCGATAGACAATGCTCATATACAGATAGACTAACATTAGTGAGTGACCGTAAAAGGCCTTCTCTAGCTAATCTTTGCATTCTTTGCAATCTAATGTGATCTAATCTAGCATGCCAAGTACTTGCATCAATCTCAACGTTATTAGAAGATGCAATTAAAGAAAAACAACCATCAACATTAACATTGTACTAATCATAGTCAATGTCTAACACCATAAAACCATTCGATACATGACCTGAACCATAATAAACTGTTCCATACATAATGTCAACACAATCACCATAGAAATTCAATACATAACCTAAGCTAAGAAAAACAACTACAGAGACCAAGTTTCGTCGAATATCTGGAGCATAAAGAACATCATGCAGGAACAGGTTTCGACCACCACGTAAGATTAATTTACATGTGCAGATACCCTTCACTTCAACTCTTGAGTTATTCCCAACATATATCCATCTTCTTCCAGGCGGTATCCGACGATACTCCACAAATACTTCTCGGTCTCTAGCTACATGGTCTGTTGCTCCTGAGTCTACAGTCCACATTGGATGAGTTTCAACAAGCATTACAGTACTAGAAACAAAAGCATTACTCAAAGTAATGGAGTAATAGGGTACCTTTTTCGGCTCAGTGCATTCACGAGCAAAGTGACCTAGCTTGCCACAATTGTGGCACTCCATCTTGGCCTTGTCCTTCTTCCCGCCACGCTTCTTGCGTCGGAAGGTCTTAGCCCTCTTAGGTGCCTGATCAGTCCTCTTCCCTTTGTTGTTAAATTGAGAATTCCATTTGCGCTTGAAACCCGAAGCCTTGCGCAAACTCGATTCAGCAACATAAGCATGGGTAGAGGATCTCACAGCCTCTAGGCGCTCATCCTCTAATTTCAAATGACGCGCAATATCATCAAAAGTGACAATATTCTCATTATGCGTCAAATTGATCTTCATATGCTCCCAATTGTCAGGAATAGACCTTATAACAGCCTGAACTTGTTGTTCATCAGTAAGGGAGTGACCTGCCGTCTTCAACTCACAGATCATGTTTGACATCTCCCAAAGATGCTGCCTCATCGTTACATTTGGGCGCTTTCGGAATGTGTTAAACTTGATGGTGAGTCTCCTCAGCTTAGTGGCAGATGTACCCCCAAACTTATCTTTCAAGGCAACCCACATAGCTTGAGCTTTATCATAACTTTCAAACTCACACATGAGATCATCTTGTATACAGCTCAGCAACGTGATGCGAACAATGCTATTTTTCTTTTTCTAAGCTTGATAAGCTTCCAGATCTCTCATGTGTTGAGCTGAAGTTCCATGCTCAGGTTGATCCATGGTGTGATTGAGGGTTTCCAAAACTCCTTGCTCCTTAAGGATGTACTGAACCTTTCGGTGCCAAATATCATAATTGTCACCGTTCAACTTCTCACCCTTATTGAGGTCAACCACAATGGTCTTGGATGCCGAAGCCATAATCAATTGCTATAACACATTGACATAATAAATGCAGAATCAATACTAGCACATTTTCTAGAGTAACACACATATTTAATTTGCAGCAAAAACAAACTAAATTAATGATAATTCAACAAAAGACACAGAAACAAAAATTCAACATGTTCCCAAGCAACTTCTATGTACAATTGTTCTATTATCATTAATTAGTTTAATTTGCGCAAATTTTAAGTTCTAAGTGAGAACTCTTTCAAATTCTACCAACCTACGAACTCCCACTAGGAAAAATAATTACATGACCTTATGTAATTTCTACATTTTTCCTTAATACAAAAAAAAAATATAGCATGATAATAACCAACGTATAAACAACAATCATGCTTCAACTATAATCATAATCGCAATTCAACATGTAATCGATTTCCTACCATTGTTCGAATTTTCCAGTAACTAGATAATTGCAAGTATATCAAACTATATACTTGATATCATCGAACCAAGCTCTACACAGCATATATGACATCATTTCCACACAAGCTAGCTACTGTATTTTCTAAAACACAAGAAAATACAAGCTACAAATGAATAAACTATGCATTAAACCCCAAAAATACGCGTACATAGGGTTTCCTACGCATTTTCATACATTTATAAAATTCAAAAATATAAAATAATTATACCACAGTGTAGAGGACACTCATACGAACCAAATGCCGCCGACCACGCTCCCATCGGAGCTCGCACGCGCCTACACACACCGCCTGAGTGCGCGACGCGTGTGGCGCACGCGCCAACGAGCCAAATGGCTCCTGGCCGGTCCGACCGGTCCGACCGGTTCGACCGGTGACCCGTCCGACCGGTTCGACCGCCGGACTGGTTGACCGGTCCGATCCGACCGTTGACCGGTCAACGGTCGGTCGGGTCGGGTCAACCGGGTCGGGTCAGGTCACCGGGTCGAGTCGGATCCCGGGTCGGGTCGGGTCGCCGGGCTGGGTCGGGTCGGGTCTACGGGTCGGAGCGCTGACGTCATCCAAACGGTTACCGACCGTTGGATGACGTCACAGTGACGTCATCACGCGCCGGTTCGCCGACCAGCGCGTGTGGTGCACGCGCTGGCTTTGCCAGCGCTTCAGGCGCGTGGCGCCCACACGCAGCGGCTTCTGGCCGCGCGTGTGGGCGCGTCCGGCGTCTTTCGGCAGCGATCGACCCATTGCCGGACTCGTCTCGACGAGCTCTTTCATCCTGTATATTCAAAAGTTGATTTTGGCCAAAAAAATATTTCGAAAATTGGCCAAAACCGCACTGATGCATGCGACCTCGAACCCGTTCTTCACTTTGGTTCGATTTTTCGATGATTCACATATCAATTTCGATTAATAAACATCCAACCAGTGTAGATATCATACTCTTAATCTCGATATCAAATGGTGTACTAGAAAATTCAATGAAAAACAAGGCAGAAACTACGATCGGGCTCTGATACCAATGATGGAATTCATGTCGGCGGAAGACGACTTACCTGATTCCGATGCGCAAACAGCAAATAGCCCCGGAACGAACACTGAATTGTGGATGAATCACGAACAACAATACCTCACGTTGGTCTGGATGCAATCACAAGGAAAATACCCGATTTCCACAGCGTAAATGTCAATTGTTCTTGCAAAAATTGAAATTGAAATGCTTTCTTCTTTCTTGATGAAAATGGAGAGAAAACTGGTGCAAATGATCTGCCAACCTTTCAACGGTTGCGTTTGGGAGGCTTTTATACGTCTCCCTTCGCACCCCTCCATTAGTGTCTTTCCATCGTAACGCATCAAGACAAAACGGTGCGTTCCAATCACACCTCATCATGGACGTACCAACTAAAGTACTACTACAAAAACAAATCGAATGCGATGAGAGTGGCTGCTGGCGGTTGAGCAATGATCAACGATTGTCCGGAGGTCCAAGTGACAGTGGGCAGCGACGGGCAAGGACCAGAGGAGTTTTAGCCAAGCCATCTCAAGGTTGAAGAAGATGAATAGTAAGAGGGGGGAGTGGGCGGAAAAGAAGGAAAAAAAGAAAAAGGGAAAAAAAAAACACATCAGAAAAATCACAAAAGTTGAACAACATCATTTCGTTTTTAATCGCCGTGTATGACACATAGGATGGTTGATAATGAATAGATCACTAGTCAGAAATTTCAAGGAAAATTGATAGGAAACACTTTATTGCACTTTAAATTTAAAATTACATTGATTCTATTACCTAACAAATCTCTCATTTTCACAAATAGACCTAGTTAATGAAAGTAAGAATATTTTTAAGGAGATTCCCTAACAAATATGCCAGGCCATATCAATTATTATATTCTAAAATTGGAAACCTAAAATAGATAATGACCTCTGTAAGATTCCATACGCTACACTCCAAGTCGATCTATCCTATAAAATATACTTGAAAGCACATGAAGGATAAAAAATAATTTTGCTATAGAACAAACCAAATTCCAAGACCGATTTCACGTGGACGCAGCAGCATAAACGAAGTTACATATCTCGGAAGTGAGTCAAATAATTTTCATACCCTATCCCAACTCGATTAAGTACTGAAATTACTCATATCCACAGAATTTTCCCGAATTTGATTAGTCTAAGAGTGAAAGCTTACTGAATCAGGTCGATCTACCAATACAGTGTGTGTACATATATATGGGAAGTATTTCCAAGGAGGTCGATTATTTGAGCACCCAAGACTGCTGTTTTAAAAATAAGCTCAACTTCATTAAATAATCCATTAATTCTAGCCTATTGATAACATAACCTGTTTAACCCTTCCTCAGTAAATTGACCAACCAATGCCACACCGGGATCCGGATCTCAAAACCATGGCAAAACTGCACGTGAAGGCAGCGGTGATCGGAGCCGGCATGTCAGGTCTCGTCGCAGCGAGGGAGCTCCGCCGCGAGGGGCACCAAGTGGTGGTGTTCGATCGTAGCAATGATGTTGGTGGCACGTGGCTCTACGACCCTACGGTCGAATCTGACCCGCTCGGGTTGGATCCAAGCCGCGAGATCATCCATGCCAGCATGTACCGGTCGCTCCGGGTAAACCAGCCGAGGCAACTCATGGGTTTCTCGGACTACCCGTTTCTCAAGAGCGGAAGCGTGGACCCAAGGAACTTCCCAGGTCACGAGGAGGTTCTCCGGTTCTTGCACGGCTTCGCCGAGGATTCTGGGCTGATCGAATTGATTCGGTTCGGGCACGAAGTGGTGCGGGTCGAGCGAGCTGTCGAGGAGAGGCGCAACCAGTGGGCTGTGGAGTGGCGGATGCGCGGTGGGGAGGAGGCAGCGGGCGTGGAGGTATTTGAGGCTGTGGTGGTTTGTAACGGCAAGTACACCCAACCAAAGATTGCTGAATTTCCAGGTTACATCGTCTGGTTTAATATCATCCTTGTCGAATTGTTGGTTTGTTCCCTAGCTTTTTTTTGTCTAAAAATTTGTTGCCACCGGATTCAATTTTATATTGATGTGCTAGTGGAAATCATTTTCAAATCCAGACATATCAATATTTCTAGTGTGAAATATATTGCACCTTTTGAAATTGTGATAAAGAAGAAAGAAAATATGCTCCATAATGGAGTTCGGATTTTAACCGGAAAATATCAATAAAAGTTCTAAATTTATTCCAATTGCATCAATTCAATCTTAAACATTTTTTTGTCAATCAAATTTAAACCTTTTGCAATTTGTGTCAATGTAGTCAATCGGGCTAATTTTAACTATAACTCACTAACATGAATACTAGTTGTCCTATATGGTGCGATCAGAGCTGATGTAGATAATATTAACAATATTTTAATATTTTTTGAATTTTTTTATTTCTTTTTATTTCCTTTTTCTTTTTCTTTTTCTTTTTTTTCCTTCCTTTCCTTCTTCCTCCAACTAGTTAGAGGCCAAGGCTGGTGAGATCAATGCGAGGGTGAGCCTCGACCCTCGCTGGATCCAATGAGTGTGAACCTTGCCCAACTACTACCTAGGTCGAGACTTGGCAGGGGCAATGCCTTGATGATCGCTGCCCTTGGACTGACCTTTGAAGATATGATGAGAATTGTGGAGAGAGATTGCGGTATGATGAGAATTGTGGAGGCTAGATGACGCGAGAGAGAGAGAGAGAGAGAGAGAGAGTGTGTGTGTTTACTGTTTAGAACCTTTTTTATGATTCTTTCGATTTGGGCTAGACATTTCTCTTGTTTGTATCAATCCTTTTCAATCACAATGGGCTCCATTTGTTTATTAAAAAATTGAATTGAAAAATATCTTTTTAAATATAATTACTTATATTACTTAGAATAATTAATTAAAATAATTTAATTAGTAACAATAATTTATGTTTAAATATTTTCATAAATAATGAAAATATTTTTTATTCATTCATTTAAATCCTCGTTATTTTATCAGTTTTTCCCCTATTGAGAGGACTTATAATGCAGCAAGAGGTTCTACAACAAAGGAGTTTATCGATTCGGGCCTCGCTTAGCGAGCCAATCCGTGAATCTATTTTTGTCCCTAGAAGTATGCATTAGAAGAACAAGCCATGTTGTCCATTTAAGAAATTAATCTGTTTGATCAAGTTGCTCTAATATTATACTAAAGATTTTATTATCCCTAATATAATTAGCATAATTATTGATTACTAGACGGCATAATTATGTGGTTATAACCTAATAATTATCTTATAATGATTACATATAAATATAACTGGAATTCATTCACATGCTATGCGCAGGTACTTCCTAGTTTAATTATTTTGTAAATATATAACTTATACCTTCATATTGCAAATTTCACTTAGGTATATTTCATTGAATAAACTTTTATTTCTTTGTTAGTTGATCACATTAACTTTTCTTAGTAAAGTAATAAAATGCACTTATAGGATAACTTAAATAATTGGAAATCAATTATACTTATATAATTTAAAATTTTGATGAGATATTAAAGATGATAATAATACCTACATTAACAGAATAGATTATGGACAATTTCAATTTTACTATACATTATATTTTATATTACGCAATGCATAAATTTACATTAAAATATGAAAGTTACCATATGTTATATTCGATCAAGAAATCAATATATACACTCATATTATGAAAAATTCTATGATTGATATATTAATTACACATAATAAGAATTATAATTTTATTTCTATTACACAAGTATGGCAATCAATTACTTATGCGGATATTATTCATAGTTCTATAATATGTCATCATTTGTAAGATGTCAGCCGATCGTTATATATCTTTTAAAAATAACATTAGAACAACTTCCATTATTCTACTTCATATAATTGTCGTTTTTCAAAATCGAGATTATTTGAGTAGCTGTAAAATTATAATTAATAGCAAATTAAAGAAATATTCAATAATTGTAGTTGTAAGATTATTATACGTAATATTTCATTATTAATTTTTGTGTAATGTTATCTTAAACCATGAAACTTTTTTCTATCATCAAGTATATAAACTATATAAGATACTGTGTATATTTAGTTGATATAGTTACATAAATTAATGTAGTTAATAATTACTTATGCATGACCATATATGTTATGTAGTTATACTAATTTAAGTTTGTCTTATAATTATTAATGATATTGTTATACTGATTACTGTACCTTGGAATATTTAATTATCATTTAACTAAAATATAGATTGTTTGAGAATTTTATACCCTAATACACTTTGAAATTAAATCATCAATTATCTGTTGTTTAAGAGAAGTTATTTTATCATACCCAATTTCAATCTTTGCTAAAAAAAAAAAAAAGCTTTTTTGTGCTGTCAAATAAACAAGTTTTTAGTTATTCTCCTAACTGATTGAGATATAAAAGATAAAATAAATAAAATAAAATAAAAACCGCATAGATGTTTAGCTGGCACAAAGTGCTACGGATAGTAAGATTGGAAATGCCCTCTTTTGGGAATAAATTAATAACGAATGAGGGTTTTGGGGAAAAATTCTGAAAATTTAATGTTCATTTCGATTTTTATCTTGGACAGGAGAAGAGATGTTTTATACAAAGACAGGCATATGCTGCAAATATAATGATACAAATCGACTAGTTCTTAATATAGTGAGTATGTTACAAGACTGTTGATCGAAAATAGAGTTTTAAGATACTCTCCTTTCATACATAAGCACGTCATTTTAACCTGAAAAAAGCTTTCCTGAAAAAAGAAAAAATTAGCCTGCAAATTTTTTTGTCAAACTAGATTTTGGAAAAAAGAAAGTTCTGTTTTAATTTGCAGAATGTCATAATTGATAATGTGAGACAGGCAACTTCTATTCGATAAGTTTTAAAGGAGTTATAACTCCATACTTGTGGTTTATCTTGAGTCATCTGAGTATTTTCACGATGTGCATTGAAATGGAAGAGTAGAAAGGATTACTCATGTGTTCGAACTTGTAAAACATAAACACCATCATCATGAAAATAGAGTTATAAAAGAGTTAACAGATCTGGTTAATAAAAATTTGAGTTGGCAAACAAGCGGACTTAATTATTTAAGTAATACACTTAGAATGTCGCATTTGGTAAGGAAAAGTGAAATACCTAAGTTCGAAATATATGAAAAAATTATATAAAAAGCCTTAAACCTATTATATGATGGCCATTTTAATCACAAACATTTCAATTCCAAATTATTCTTAAATCTTTCGACAACTGGCCGCAAATCACTAACGTGGATGCCATGGACAATTTGCTGACATAAATAATTTTCACAATTATTTTATTTTCTGAATTTGTTATTAATAGTTATAAGATAGAATAGTGAGTATGTGGCAACCCCCCGCTAGCCATGTGAAAAAGAAAAGAAAAGAAAAGAAAAGAAAAGAAAAAAGACGGGTGAGGGCAAGGTGTCCCTTGCCTTGCGGCAACTTGTTGGCCTACAAAAAGAAAAAGAAAAAATAAAGGCAAAAATTGTCCATGTCATCACCGACTATGCCATGTAGGATAATCGATGTCTACATCAAAGATTTTCAGCCAATTTTTTTTGGCTAGATGAATTAAATTGGCAAATCTTTAAAAAGTTTAAGACTAAATTATCATAACTGAAATATTTAACACTAAATCGGCGGCCGTACAATACATTTAAAACTTTTTGGATGATTATCCCCTATATAACTGTTATCTGATTGTGAAGTCTCCTATTTATTGTTCACTTAGTTTCTCACTGGAAAAATCTTTTTCATAGGTAGATCAACATGGCCAGGAGAGCAATTACACGGTCATAATTATTGAGTTCCCAAGCCATATACTGATAAGGTATGTCAATATGCACTCTTCATTTATCTTGAATGAAATTTCTTGTATTGTATGCGGTTATCAATTGATTTATGTAAACCAAACCTCGGAAGAGAGGGTCAAGTGCTGATCACTCAGGGGCAAGTATTTACTTATGAAATCATCACAATCCCTTTCTTATGACCGGAGAGGTGTTACGAGCTTTGTCATATAAAATATTGACTTCCTTGTCAGTTTAGCTTCTATCGTCGAATGGTACTTTTCATTTTTTAATGGGCGATTTGGTTCATTCTTGTTGTTTCACTATTTTAGTAGAAATCGATAAGAGTGTACTATGTCTACATTTTCTTGCCCAAATGATTACTCCCTGCCTTTGTCAGGACAGCTAGGAGCCTAATTCATCCTTGAAACACATGTAGTTGAATTTTTCCTACTTCAGCTTGATATACATGGGTTGAGTCTTTGAATAGATTACATAAGTGGTGATCTTTTGAGTTAAATGGGTCCTTACTCATGAATCACATCGCATACCTTTTCTCAGGACTCACAGTAACATCGCGTGTCCCTTACAGCTCACTCTTATCATGTTCATGTATGGATGTTCTTCACCATTTTGCGCGATAGATTGTTTTGATAATAGGAAAAGGGAGCAGAGCAATTGACATAGCCAAAGAAATCTTACCTATTGCCAGAGAAGTTCACCAAGCCTCAAGAGAAACAAATTCCCAAGTTGTGAAACGAATAAAACTTGTTGGGGTCTTCCACCATACAATGGTACCTTACATTTAATTTTATTCCTCTTTTTTAATTGCAACTAAGTTTAGATGAAGATCCAAGTGCAGCCTCAAAAGTCATAGTTTCCATCCTCAAAATTAAGTGAAGTGATCATTTTCTATCTGACCTCAATCTCATTAATCTTTTTTTGTCTTGTGGCAGATTGCATGTGCTAAAAAAGATGGTAAATTAGTGTTTGAAGATGGATCGCCTATGTATGCAGATGTCATCATCCACTGCACTGGGTATCAGAAAAAACATATAGTTCTTTGCAATTGCTTATGCATTTTATGAAAAATTCCATAAACAATTTCACGTCTGTCTGATATTTTATCCATTTACATATCTTGCCTGATATATATCATTCTCATGTTGTAGATATAGTTACCGTTTCCCATTCTTGAAGACGAAGGGAGTCGTGAGCGTGGATAACAACTGTGTGGGGCCTTTATATAAACATGTTTTCCCACCAAGCCTAGCTCCCTGGCTCTCTTTCATTTGCATACCCTTTCCGGTAATTTTTTTTATATAATTTATTTTCTCCCCTTTGGTAGACTAACTATCATCGAGAAAAATCGGAAACTCAATTAAGGAAAACACACTTTTTTAATCATAGGCACTCTCCGAAATATTGTTTATAAGGACTTCTTTTTCACACCAGCTAAAGTGAGAGCACTTCTTGGTCATGTATAGCCTTAAAATGAAGATGGTCCTGCCTCTTAGATAGTTCTAAAACACCACATTCCCCAGATAATTCTAGAGACTATAATAAGGCTAGATTTACTCTTCCATAGTCTTCCTCCATTTTGCCCCTTGTGAGTCCTCCTCATATGTGGATTGCTCTACAACTCCAGCATCTTCGTCAAAAGCTGCATTTTCATATTTAGGATTTGGTTTCTTTTGCCTTGTTGACCTCCTTATCCGAGGTGCTTGCTCTTCAAGTTTGTCCATCTAACTTGATCAAAGCTCTTCCATTATTTTTCAATGTACACCTCGTCTCCACGAACTCTTTGATTTTTCTAGCAGTTGTGCCCTGACTTTTCTCTGGGTTCACCTTCTATAATAACTTCTTTGCTCGGCTGGGTCTTGCCATACCCATCATCTTCGTCCATTCTTTCCTCTAATCATCAAAGCTTTCAAATATGTAGCAAACCGCCTCCTTATTGAACTTACTTCTTAGGTGATTGAGTACGAAAGCAAAACATAAACATCCAAATACTCTGAAGTGACCCATCTTGCGATTCAATAACTTCTCGTATGATGTCATAAAACCAAGCCTGGCTTAAGATAGTCTATTGATTAAGTGTGTTGCCATTTTCATACACTTGGCCCATAACCTTGAAGGGACATTTAGTATGCAGCATGCTCCTACAGGTCTCTGCCAAATGCCGGTTCTTTCTCTCTCTAACTTTATATTATTGGGGTGTACTTATACTTTTCATTACATGAAAACATGAGTTTACAATTTACGAATTCTTGTGGGTTCTGGTTCATTATTCCTTTGGTTCAATTCCTTATTTCCGCATTCTCTCAATCGATCTTGGCCATGATTAGACTGTTGCAACACGCCTTGGCGAGTTACAATCGAAGTGGGTGGCCAAGGTTTTATCTGGAAAATTGGTGTTGCCGAGTGAAGAGGAGATGATGTCTTCTGTTCAAGAACATTACCAGCGCATCGATGAACTTGGATGGCCCAAGCATCACGCTCACAGGCTTGCAATTGAAAAGGTACAGACTGACTTGTCTTCCCTCAACTCATAGTGCGAGACTTTTTTAATAAATTGAACACCTCAAAAAGTTGAGAGACGATATACTATTTTTAAGATCATTAGCTTCACTGCCAGTGTTACAAAACAAATTCACACATTCACCGTTATATAAATAAGAAGCGTGTGTGAAGATGGTATTGTAACTGCATTCTTGTTTATGTTGATTATCCAACGCGGAGTGTGCAAATTATTTCTTAAACCGGCAACAAACCTATTTTTTTCCTGTTGAACTGGTTTTATTTGATATAAAGACTATAGTCTAAACAATGAGTAATTAATCCATTACCTTAATATGTATATTAAACTGAATTTGGACAGTCGGATCTGGTAAGACTCACGTGAGACCGATCATCTTGAATTATTCACGTCCAATTTAATATATATGTTACACTGACATAATAATTTCTCCTAAAACAGCAGGCAAAATCTACATAATAGGGCTCAAAAATAGTTTGATGCCCAAAAACTTCGTTGACCGTCAATGGCTGAGACCATCTTATTAACCATAAAAATGAGGGCTGCCTTAATTTTTTGTTTCCCCTAGGAAGAAGTTGATCTTATCTTCATGTGCTTGACAGTATGAGTATGACAAGTGGCTTACGGATCAATTGGGACTACCACCATTAGAACAATGGAGAGAGAAGATGGCTCTTACCTTACTCAATATCCTGCAGTCCGATGAAAATTGGAGAGACACTTGGGACGTTGCAAAATGGATGCAAGAAGAAGGATTTGGCAAGCAAATTCCTGGGATTGATCTCGAATATCAATCGGAATGCTTGGAACCACTAAATAGAGAATGACAAGAGGGTTTGAAAGAGAGCAGACTAAGAGTTTGATTCGGAATCGGGCACATTCGTTACCCGTTGATGCTTGTCTAACTATCTGTAAATTTAAATCTCACTCCTCCCGTTTCGAAGGGGAAAACACGTTACGGATTGTTACGTGCAACTATTTTTCAAAACTATGGATAATGTCATGCATTTTGCGGACTTATAAAATGACTCTGAATTTGGCTTCGCTAATGATTTCAATTATGAAATTATCTGGAGGAAATAGATGTGTGAAGCTATATTTCGTGACGATTATGTGCCTTTATGACCCGGTAATTTGCTCTATCAAGGCTAATTAAATGATAATAGTCTTTGTGCATTGATATCATGCTTCCATTAATATTATTTTTCAAAATTTTACAGAGATGAAGGTACTTTTGGTAACTTTTTTTATTTTCGGGAACAATTTATGTTCAAAAGTAGTTTTCTTTTCCATTTCTGTTCTCAAGAACAAAGAAGTAGATCTATTTTTATTTTTTGTTTTTGTTTTCAAACTATTCCCTAACCACTTTTTTATTTCTAAAAATTGAAAAATTAGTTGACATTATGAAAATGACTTTTGTTCTTTTACTGTTCGAGGGAACAAAAGAACAAAAAAAAAAAACATAATGGTTATCAAATAGGCATGAGGCCCACCTAAACATGTATATCTTAGGCCTATGAATAATTGAATTTGCATTGTTTTTTTTTCTTTTGCAATATCATATATACATTTTCATTTTTCAGTCACTAAGCAACTCAATGTGGCTCGGCATATCATTTTATTTTCATTCTAGTTTCATTGTCATTCAAAGCATTTCTCACTCTTGCATTGAATATTTCTCTTTGTAGCTAAATAGTTTAACAAACGTTTTCTTCTCACTCTTAATTTTGACCATCCTCAAATCCCTTACCATCGGGGAGCAACCGTCTAATGACCGAGCAACTTTCTTTTTGTTTAAGCTACCAGCTGGTGTTCGATCCAGTTTTAGCACACATCGACCAATTCACTTCCATGGGCGATCTCAAAATTTTACTTTTAAAAGTATTCTCAACAAGATTTGAACAAAAACTTATAAGGGAAAAACGAACTCTTTCATTATGTAAGTCAATAGCTTGATAGCTAAGCAATTTTTAGAGCATATACGATTAAGATTTTTGGTGATTTTTTTATAAAAAAATAAAGTTATAAAATGGCTTAAAATTTGGTAAGGTCGACCATAAGCAAAGCGCATCGCATCACGAAAATTTCTTGGCAATTAAGGCAACTGGACGCTATAAAAATCGACTCGCCCCGCCGTCCCCAGCTCGCCACCCAACACCAGCAAAGTCCAAAACCAAAGCGTTTTCTCGGCATCTTCCCGTTCGCTCTCTCCAGCAACTTTCTCGAGCTCAGCTCCATCGATTGCTCTCGAACCCGGCGAATTCGGCCAAATGGGCATCATAAGGAGCAGCTTCTCGTTCCTGCTGGGGACCGTGACCGGCGTCTACGTCGCCCAGAACTACGACGTCCCCAAAATCAAGAACCTGGCCAGGACCTACCTCGCCAAGGCCAAGCAGATCGAAGAGACCTACCGCAAGCCCGGCAGCAAGAGGGAGGGCGAGGATTGAGCTGCGAAGCCGACCCACTTCTTTCTTTTCCGCAGTTTCCATCGAGGTAGATGGGTACTCCCTACCGCGAGCGCGTGAGAGGGGCATGTGATTCCCAATTGATGTACATTCGCTTACGTTGTACGAGAAGAAGTTGATGTCCTTTCATCGCGAGGACGATATGAATTCGATGTAATTTGGGTCTCTGTTGTCCTTTGGGAGTGATATTGGTTAATTTAGTTTGTCGGGTATGAAAGAGCGCGATTGGTAAATGCTTGGTTTGATGCGGCTGAGGTTTTCTGGGTCGCGCTCTTCTGTTTTCTGTCTGCTGGCTTGTTTGCTTTTCGGCAGCGATTTAGCATGATATCATAAGACATCCGCTGTGCAAACTGTTTCTAGCTTGGACATTGTTCCTCTGTTAAACCATTGATAGCACATCCTCTGGGTGGACGTCGACCTAATTGAGTTGAGATGATTTATTGTATCATAGAATGAGAATCCGATCATCACGTTGCTGCGGCATTCTTACATGAGATAGACATTGCTAGATCACCTGGCAAAAGGTTAAAGAGAAAGACACCGTTCCAGTCATGTTCACGGTTCATGTCTTTCTAGTTTAAAATTGATGTGAGGGAACATGCCATTCATGAAATGTTCTTGTTAAGATTCTTTAAGATTAGTTTCGAGATGACAAATTGGAGACTTGAGGAACGGTCCATTTTAATCGTCTTTCTTGGGACTTCCTTGACAGGTTCAACATCTGCAACGAAATGAATGCAATGGCAATGTCTATGGTGAACCTACTGTCTTTGGCTAAAGATAAAAGGAGTTGCCTAGTAGACATTAATTATATCAATTGCAGGATCAATGAGGTTAGCTCAACGGAGGTAGGATAAAGCAATAGTCTCCCTTAAAGCCTTTTGCTGTGGGCGTTTACTCTTTATGGGGGACTACTTCACATGCCTTCTTTCGGCTATCTTGGTAAACAACATCCTCCCAGCCTCGATTTATGATCAATGATTGTACCGCAAGCGATAATTTACTTCTTTGCTTGAATTTCACCTTAACTGTTTTTCTCAGACACCCTTGCTGCATTAGGCCCTCACAATGATGTCATTTTGTGTCTTTTGATCACAGCAAGTCAGCGTATGCAGCTGAACTACGTCATGTATCCAGGAATACATTGTTAACCAGAAAAGGCTCGCACTCTGCCTGCAAGTACTCAACTCTGCAGAAAATTTCCCAAAGCCAAAGGTCTTTACCCTTTTCGAGAGCAGACAATTTCTCTGAATCTCTGAATTTGTTGTTTTACATGCTGATTTTGTTGTGGATTTACTGGTTGTAGGCACATCCACAGGGTATTAAATTGTTTGTTGGAGATCATTGTCATGTCTGTGGCAATAGAAGAAATCCCTGAGTCCTCCATTTGTTTTGGAGCATCACTTGGGCTCCTTATGACTTCTACAACTTCAGATAGTATTTTCTAGTTAGCAATTGAAAGCAAAGCTTGTGTTCTCTACTGGATTATTACCATCACTGGTGTAATCATGTCAGAATGACCGTTCAATTGACAAGTCCAATTCAATAAGTGCATGTTCAGGCAAAGGCCATTCAGTGTCAATTTAGCCTCCATTTCTGGTTTATTTATTTGACAAATATTGTGTTCCTGCTGTTTCTTGAATCATGGAATTACACGCAAGAAAGATTAATGAAATAGTTTCGTCATGTCTGTGTTCATCTGGTGGTAGCCCTTTGGTGAAGATGTTGTAATGTAAGAAATGAGTATCAGTGACCATTTCTTGACATTTTCATGAAGAAAAACAGATAACAGAAGAGGTTTCATGACATTAGTCAACTCCCCAAACCAGGGCATGCTTAACCCCAGGTCCAGTTGCCAATGAGCACTTGTAGCTTCAGTTGGCTCTCGATGCTACTGGTGATCGAATATGTGTTCGTTGAATTAGTTTAGCGGCAGGAAAGTGGCCTCGCAATGTTACTGTGCTGTTCCAAATCAAGAACGCTGCTGAGCTCTTCATCCACAGTTCAACATTTGTGAAGAGTATTCAAGGCTTGCCATGGCTGAACAAATTGGAGATTAATTCCATGAATCCCTGCATGCAGATTTTACGCACTCAGATAAATGGTAAAAGAAGATCCTTCTTGCTAAAATGATGTAACCCTCATCGTAATGTGTATTGATTAATGAGCAGGCATGAGATTGAAAATTTAATGGTACATTGTAATATTGTCCCTAAAAATTAACAGTGTTTCATCATATGCATTGTGGATATTTTGATCATGTTGCTGGCGTTGTCATTTGTGTCCTTTTTATGCCGAGAAGGAAGTGTTAGTTACTCTTTGGTCACACCGTGAGACATTGACTTGTATGCAGAGGCGGTCCTTGCAGCTGCTTGTGCAGCAGCTTGTGCGTACACAACTTGCTGTAGTAGCAATGTAACCGTGCCTTCATGGGGTGATAGACCTGTCTGATTGGTGGATTAAAGAAACATCGTCTTGATTCATTTTACAAACAGGTAGGTTGAATGTGACCGATCATGCTGCATAGAATTTGTGGAAACTGTGTATGAAAAGTCCGCGTGTTTCCTTGATAGATAAAATCTACGCATTCTTTTCCGGTCATATCGAAGGTTGGTTTTGAGAGAGAGATCGAGCACATGCATTGGCATACTGCTGATCAGTGCTACTCAACTATGCTTAAGTGAACTACTACTGCAAATGCTTATTTTATCTGCGATGAACCAATTAACCTTATTTGCCCCCAAATTTCCTTACCTTCTTATCTTTGATGATATTGACCATTTATTCCCTCAAAATAAAGAAAATGCAGCTTCTAAGAACATTTATAAATTTTATTGGATATATCGCTTGGAGAGTAGTATTGGATGACATTGTTAAGAACTGATTCTGTTTGACCTGGTAAAGGAAAGTCATCTTTTGCCTAGCAATGTCATTCTCCTTTTTTGGGGACTGCAGCGAGAAGCCTCTTCGGCCACGGCTGAAGCCTCTTGTTCACAATTTCAGGTCACCGTTGTATTGAAAGTTATATCATCTGTCAATATCTACTCTTTGGCAGATTCAGTTCAGTATGGCAAAACACGATGTCCTCATAAGTTAGGGAAAGAGTTCATGCGCAAAGACTCGAAAGATTTAGGAGAACCAAGGGGAAGCGGTCCAAAGAGGTCTGTTTGTATGATTGACTTTCTTGTTCACAAAAAGTTAATCCCTGAAATCTTGAACGTCCAACTCTGATAAACATAAAAATCATTTTATACTTCATCACCTTAAAGTCCTACAAATGTACATCCTAAGTTGTAAAAACTGTGAAGGTCAAGCAAGCTCTCAAACAATGAAACCTGCGCCTAAATAGCAGAGTGATCCTTCAGATGTAGCTCCTATTTTATGGAGTAGCCGACCAGGATGCCCAGTAAACCAACCAATGCAGAGAGCAATAAGAAGTAGCTGTTCAAACGAGTCTCCCTAACTTCTTTTCTCAGCAAATCCTGCTCGAGGTGCCAAAATAAAAACCAGGACACGATTACTAGAAAGCACAGATATCTATAAATGTAGTTTGCTATATGAAACCACCATGCAACAAAATGTGACAGCAGGAGCAGGATGCAAATGCCACCAAAAGGTCTCGAATGACCAATAGCAAGTAACATTCCTATGGCAGAGGGAAAGAGGGATATGACAACTTAGTATTTACGTACTTTGATGGAAATGACCTATTCTTTCTGGACCAAAAACAGAAAAGTACAAGAAGACAGGTCTAGAAGTATGCATTGGCATCTTTTAGTGTCTTTTAAGTCAATGATCTCATACTTGAAGGTCTGCGATGAAGTATATATCAGAAACTTAGGAATCTGAGACAAATGAAGAACTCCCATCTATAGTCTATCATCAAAGGGAAACCTTAATTACTATCAAAATGGATCTTGCCGCCAAACAATTGATCCAATTGCATAAAACCCCATCATCCATTACCCCATTTAGTACCTCCTCAATTAGGATCCAGATACTCCATGTATTTGTTAATACACCCGGTACAAAATTTAATTACATGAAAGAGGTGACCAGTCGAACCTTACCAACATCCCTTCATGAAGAATGTCAATTGTCACACTCAAGAATGGACATCAAAACAGAGCAAGAGACTAAAGGTGGTTCCATTGCTAAAACTCTTTTACTAGTTCTTTGCTCCATCCTGCTAACCTAACTATGCAGAAACATCATGAGACATTAAGTCACAGAAGCACAGTAGCACCCTAAAAACACCACAAAGTTGCTATTTCCCTAAAATCATCAATCTACAAGAAGAGCAATATGAGTTACAAACACCTTTAGTATACTAAATGATGTTATCGACCTACCAGTTCCTGAGATAACTCCTGCCTCTGTTGCAAGGCTAAAGCTTTCTCCTCAGTCAGCTTTGAAATCATAGACCATGTCTGCCGAATAAAAGTTAACATCAACAAGGTCATCAAAAGAACCATATACATCACATAAAATCTGAAGAATATGGTTGTCACAAGTATAGCTAACTATAATAATCACCCAAGAATATAGTGCATTTTCTGTAATCATGACTCCACAGATTTGAAAGACAGAACTGAACTCTGCCAATAAGTGTGGGCTTTAACTAGTACTACTATAGCAAAGCAGTTGCCAAGATACAAACATCAATCAGAAGCTCTCTTCTACAATCAAAAACCTAACCAACTAAACTAAACTAATTATCAAACGTTAGAGGGACTTAAGAGAACCGTATGGAATAGCTTAATTAGGCAACTGACTCTTCTTCTTCTTCTTCTTCTTCTTCTTCTTCTTCTTCTTCTTCTTCTTCTTCTTCTTCTTTTCCTTCTTTTCCTTCTTGTGAATACTGTCAGTATAAGAAATCTCTAAAGTCCATAAATACAGACTTATGTCCCTTTGGGAAATGAACCGAGAATCTTTATGGCAGCATATTCTTTTTCCTCGATTCATTAGTGCATGTCAAGTCTATAGCACCAGAATCTCAAAAGTAGGGAGGAGAGCGTGTTGGTGGAGCAAATACAGTATCAGAAAGAAGGGGGGGAAGATTGAAATTTTCCATTGTTTGGAAAGAGGAGATAATGTAGATAAAGCAGAAAGTAGGAGGAATTGTTTTTCTCTTCAGCCCCTTGATCCTTCCCCATATTTATAGAAGAGAAAGTTGGCAGATATTAATTGAAGTTTCTGTTCTCTCACAAAAGTAAAATCATATGTGAAGGTCGTTATGGCAAAATGAAAAACATCAGATTGCTCTTGATTTCACTCCCACCTTTCCACACAACCGAAATAACCTCATTTTGTCTCCACCTCCACTTTCCTTACTACTACTTTGTTTCCCTCATTTATTTTCTTAATCAACTTTTTTCCAAACATGGTTTAAGACAGCATTTGATTTCACTTCATTCATGTCCCTGGACCAAATATCCATTCGATAAATGGACCAAATATTTACTTCATCAGCAGAAGAAAGAGAAAAGGAGGTTGTTCTCAGATGCGGAACAACCCACCAGAGAACTTTCAAGACAAAACATTCAAGGAACTTCTTCCCCGGATAAGTTCTTTTAAGCATAGTCTGTGTCAGCTTCAGCAACTGGTTCCACTTTTTTTATCCTAATGAAACAAAAATACAAGTTGCAGCATCTGCCTAACTCCTCACGGTTATCGTAATTCAAACAAGTTAGGATGGAGCAAAACTGATTGGCAATGACAAAATATGAAACTAGTGCAGTAGGATATTAAAACCTAAAACCTCTTTGAGGTGTCAAATAAAAACCTCATCATCAAGGACAAAATCAAATTCAACCAAGGACAAAAAGTAGGAAGTTTACCTCTAAAGACTTCTTCTTAGGTGTTTCCAAAGATCTTGTTACCTAGAATTTTACAAATCATGAGGCGCTTAAACCAGAACATTAATATTAAAGGAAAACATGATGGAGAACAAGCAAAAAAATCACAACATCACATAATGAGGTGGTCTTGTTTCCATCCTCAAGAGGAGATGCTGTTGGAGAAGATCCTTCTTCAGATTCTTCAGGGATAGGAGAAGGAGGATTTGCAGGAATATAGACAACCCGCAATTTGAATTCCTCCAAAGTCTTCCCATACTCCTTATTAAACTACAATCACCCGTTCAAAGTCATTCAAATTGAGGGTGGTAAAGGAAACAGAGAAAACTATCATAAGATACTCCGAAGAAGCGGATTGACCCACCATTTCTGGTGTTATCTCTTTCATGGTTGCACCATATGGGGCAACAATACTCTGAATAAGGAATTTGTCCCTGCATTGCATATCAGGAGGTGCCTCCTTTGGGGCCTGCATTGTGACTACCAAATACAGTCCAGCATAATAAACGTAATGCAGAAACATAGAAGAAAAGGCAAACCATGCCTACCCATTACTCAACACGAAACAGAGAACATTATTTGCTTACAAAGAAACCTAAATACTCAAGAATGCGGTTGCACTTTGCAGGCTAACCCATTGATATAGATGATATTTGGTGAATCAATATTTCACTTAAAGCAAACTAAAATTACCAGTGAAACCACATGTCGCTCTGGGCGGGACAACGCCAGAGTTTGGACGAACGCAGTACTTCTTTGGATTGGTCGTCTTCACCTACGTCCCCCGTTCACAATTCTTGTCAGTTCTAAATCCCAACCCCACAGCTCAAGCCATTAGAATCAAACACAAGGAAAAAAATGTACCCACCTTGAAAGCTACGTATTTGTCCGTCTTGTTACTAAGTTGCATAGAGCACGAAGCTTGCCTCCTCAATTCAACTTCAACCACCACACGCCAACAAAAGCAATATCAGCAGAAGAGGAAAAACAAAAACAACCCACGATTATCCAAATCAAAAACAACAAAAGAAAACACATGATCCTCAACGGCGAAACACCGATACAAACTTCATAAGACTACACGATCAAGAACTCTGCTCCGCGAAATCTCTTTTTTCCCGAAAGACTCGAGCACTGAATCTTACACGTGAATTTCAGTTCCCTGGGATGAATGTCAAGAAGATTCCCAATGACCATCGTCTCCAGCCAAAAAAATCCGTCTTTGAAGCTTCAACAACAACGAAACGACTCCTACGAAAGAACCCACTATTTCTTTTTCTTTCAGAAATCAAGGATTAGGGTTCTTGGACGAGAACGTCGCGTTTCGACTCAAGTTCGGGCTCCTGAGAACGGGGAATAGGAGCGGCAAACGGTGGACGAGTTTCCAAAGCGAAATAAGCGGAGCGCTGGCGGGCACCGGATTGGTTGACGAGAGGAGACCGCACGGTCAACGGGGGTCGCGATTTTGGCTGAATCGCACGGCTACGAAGCGGCCGGTGACGGGAGATAAAAGAGTGGCAGGCGGCGAGGACAGCAAAATCAAGTAAATTCCTTCATTTTGTCGCTTGAGGCTTAAGTGGGTCCGTCCCATGGGTGCCGTCCACGCATGATAGGGTGAGCATATCGATGTGACCAAACTAGGAATCGTTTGGATCAAACCAAACCGGCTGATTTGATCCGATTCTTGAAGGCGTGGGTCCGTTTCCAGTTCCATAAAAATGGAATTGGTGATTTTCGATCCAATTCTCAATTATGATAGGAACTAAATCAGATCGGACAAACTCTTTTTTTAATTTTTTTAACATTTTTCAAAAAGAGTGATAATCCTAAAATAGTAACAACTCTAGTCTTTTTAAAAAAATAAAAATAAAAAATTTTGTTAAATGATTGGTTTTATTGGACCGGATCAGAGCAGTTGATTCGGTCCAGTTCTCGGTTCTAGGATAGTTTGATCTGATCTATCATCCCAAAAATTGAGAACTAGGTGGGACCAGACCAAATTGGAAATCAATCAACCCTAATGTATGAGCAGTCGTTTAAGTAAATAAGTCTCGTGTAATCTTAAATTAGCACAAATTCATTGTATAACTATGCAAGCGCGAGTGAATTTCGACTAAAGTGAAAAGAACATGGTGCTACGACGGCTCCCACGACGCAGCCTCCCTTTAGTTGCATTGGAGTCTGAGTGAAATCCGTAAATTAACACGATTGCCTGTTGAAACTTTATCTAGCATGGTCGAATTGCAATCATAGTGAAAAATATCAAGTTGATGAAGGTACCTTACCAGAGCCTTGCTGCCTTCAATAACAAAAGCATTTTTGCACATCCCTCCGAAAGTTCTTTGTGAGTTTCTTTGATAGCAAAAGGAAGGGAAAATGACCAAAAGCAAATTCACTTGACCATTACGTGAAAGCTTCCACTAGCATAACTTCACTTTGTGGAAAGAGCATGTTGCCTTAACGTTAGATTTTCCATTTTCATCATCAAAATTTTATTAAGAGCGGATTTATATCCAAACATAACTCATCAATATAATATAACACTTCATCAGAAATCTCAATTTCTTCTTCAAAATCTAAATCTGTAATTAAATATATATTTGCATATTCATCCTCACTTTCTTCGCACTTAGTATTG
Source organism: Eucalyptus guilfoylei (assembly GCA_016097605.1). Classification (NCBI taxonomy): domain Eukaryota; kingdom Viridiplantae; phylum Streptophyta; class Magnoliopsida; order Myrtales; family Myrtaceae; genus Eucalyptus; species Eucalyptus guilfoylei. The sequence continues at coordinate 23,911,657 of CM027863.1, read as the reverse complement.
CTCTAAGTCCCTACTTTAAGAACTTTCTTCTACTTTTCATCATCTACCTCTTCTTAAGAGGTAGACAATTTGGTTTGATGTGCCCTTATTTCGTACATTCCAGGCATATTACATTCTTAACTTCTTCTTGATTCTTGATGGACCTTCTTTCTTTTGATTGCTTGAACTACTTCCTTCCTTTTAAGTTTCTTCTCTTCTTAGCCATCTTTTTTAATTTCTTTATGATTGGGCTAGTTTTCCATCATCTTCATCATCTTCTTCAGAATCTATGTCATCTGAATCGTGAATGTTAGATCTCAAAGCAGTTGACTTCTTACATTTGAGATCTTCTTCATCATTTATGTGTTCAACTACAAACACATGAGAGTCCTAGTAAGTTCATAAATAGTGAGAGATATGATCCGCTATGTCTCTTGATACATGTTTTAATATTGTTCCATTCCTTTGAAAGTCCTCGCATAAGCTTGTTTACTTTCTCTTCAAATGAGATTGGCTTCCCATGATATGTGAGTCCACTTATGATATTAGTGAATTCATTGAACTTGTCTCATTCAGTTTCATCTTGAAGGATTCAGATTTGCCATGAGAATATTTGTTGTTTGTTTCCTTGACTCCCTCACTTCCTTCAAATGTCGCTTGAACTTTGTCCCAAATTTCCTCAACTGTTTCACATGAAGAAACACAATTTTGCTCAGCATGAGATAATGGATGGTAAGAAAAATAAATAGCCTTAGCATTTGCTCCTTCTCCTTTAGCCAACTCTTGTGGAGTAATAGTGGTCGTTGGAGTTGAATTCTCATTAGTTGCTCTCGTGTTTGTAGAAGCAGGTGTAAAGTGATCTGGATTGCAGGATTTACTCAATTTCATACAACATCCAACACCAAAGGATCTGTGGATCTAATGAAAGGTTTTATTTTATTCTTCTAGACATCATACTCAATTCCATCAAAGTAGGGAGGTCTAGTGTTGCTTAGTCCTTCAATAATATCTGGTCCAAGCATGCTAGCTATAACATATTGTTAACTCAAAAGTAAACACTTTAAAATAACGAGCACTAAGCTCTGATACCAGTTGATATTAGCTCATAGTATCACCTAGAGGGCCTGAACAGGTAATTTTAAGAAACTTGACAAATATTACAATATTAAAATAGTCAAGTTTAATATAAGCTTAATCAGGTAATGTAGAGAGTTTATATGAACGCAAATTGAATATATTGCAATACAATGCAGTGTGTTCTATTAATAAGTAAATGGATATGGGCAAAGAGATCAAGAATGATGCACACAAAACTTATAGTGGTATGATTGGTGTAACTCCACGTCCACTCTCCTATGCTAATAGTATACTAACTAGATTTCCCTATAAATCTTCTTGAAGTTACAATAGAATGTGTTGCTTATACTCAAGCACCTTCTCCTTAAAGCTGACTCAAGCTAATAAGTGTCACTATCTCACACCCAAGTACAAACTATCGCACTACCAATTCTTCTTGAAAGATTAGAAATTTAAATTCTCAAAAGACAATGTAAAGAATTGAAAGCTCTCTCTAAAATTGGATTTTGCACCGTAAACCAATCTTCTTCGCTTGTCGTCTTGTTGATCTCCATTTATACTCCTCAACATCCAAACTTCGCATTGGACAATATTTAAGAAGAGCAATCTTCAATTGGATAATTGTTGAAGAAACAAAAAATAGTCGTTGAAGTATATCCATCAAAGTTCCATAATTTTAGTCACCCATACAATCAAACCTTGGTTTCCACAAATAAAGTAACTTTTTTATGGAAAGTATCTTGCCTTCGGGATAATTGTCAATCGATCAAGATATCTTGCATGATTAAATATTTTGTGTAGATAAACTTTAAGATTGATGATCAATCAAGATCTTTTAAAATAGGAATTTACACCATATCACTAACTGTCAAGGGATAAGATAAAATATTTTAAAATAGTAATTTTAAAGTTCATGACAAAGTTGTTGTTGCAGGTAGTGTAGGTACTCCCAACTATTGATGATATCAGACTTTCGCTAACTTTGGTTATATTAGATTGTTTCTCATTTGGCACTTGGAGTACAATAGTGATGTGGTCTTGTCAACTGCTCACCTTGGTACCTGTAAGTTTTTATGAATATCTAATTCTTCTATACTTGTTCACATTGGTCTGTCTAACTATTTCAAATCTTTTCACTCATCACTCCTTTTTAAGTGGATGTTACCTAAAACATAAACAATTTCATGCATATATCAAAGTCTCAATAAATCATGGATTGTTTTGTCAACTTATATATATAACCATTCCAATGTGTGAGATCTTGTAACACTTACCAGTGAGGCCCTGTGGACTAGTATTACATAGAAGAAATCAATTCTAAACACTATATAGAGGCTTTCTCAATAGGACATAAATTCAAACCACTATATATCATTGTGTAATCTACTTATCTCACTCTGATTTTTACTACCATCGTACACACTAACTTACACCTAACACTATCTTGTGTGATGATTGTTTAATATTTTGTGAAAGTTTTACACTATTGTCACACAACATATTCAACCCCCATTCTAGGTTATATTGTTAGTCTCAACACAACCATCTTTATATGTATGGAACATATATTCAAAGACGGACATATCACTTAACAAAATAATGTCAACATACCTTAAATTTCTTAATTACCGGAGACACCGTGTATAACTGTTTTGCCAGAATTCGATTCCACAATGAAATACCTTTTGCTGAAAGTCATTCTTCAGTTTTTACTAGAGGGGATAGGTTCTATGGCAATTCTGAATAAGAAAAATCATAGGTACACAAGAATTGATAACTTTGATTCAAACGAAGCCAAACGTATAAAAATTTTGTCGAAATTTAGTCAACGACAAAGCTTGAGAAAATAAAGATGTAACGTCATAATTTAATCAATGATGAGGCACTCATGAACTATAGCAAAGATACACGCTATAATTTTAATTGAACACTGATCTAGAAACTATAACTACAATATAGGAATTGAAAGATAACATGTTTGTTTGTTTATACGCAAGGAGCCTCCAGTAGACGAATACCAATATTTAAGTGTTCTTAAGGTGTATTTGGTACAGCTTTCCCATTGGGATTTCAGCCTCCAAAACCCCTAAAGGAAATGCTAAGGTATTTGGCAAGATTTCTCAATGGGCTTTCAATTGAATGCTGGTTTTGGAAAAGCCGAAAGCCCAATACTAGCCTATTAGCATTAGGTTTTCAATATTTGGTTAAATGCTAAAATTAATTTTTTTTCTTTCAAAACTACTCTCAACAATTCTTTGAATTTTCGATTTTATCCTACTTTTATATATATTTATTTATTTGTTAAAAAAGGACCCCAACCCTTTACTGGTCTAGCAAAGGGTTACAGTTGTCGATGAGTCAAATCTAGTGCCAATGGTCATTGGTTGAGATTGCTAGACCTCGAGTGACCTTTAGCGAGGGTCGAGTGACTCCAAGTGACCCTCACCTAAGGTCACAAGATGCACGCGTCGAGGGTCACTTGAGGTCGTCCAACCTCAGGTGGCCCTCGCTTGGGTCATGTGACCCTTGCTAGAGGTGCCTTGACCTCAAGCGACCTCAACCGACAACCATTGACACCAGATTTGGTTTGCTAGAACCGCCGAAGGGTTTGGGTCCTAAAATTAAAATATATATATACCCAAAGCCCATTTCAAAAGTTTTTTTGCCAAACACAACTTGAACACAAAGTCCATTTGCAAATAGATTTTACCAAACACAATTTGCATTTCCCCAAGTAGCTTTAAGTTTCAGCATTTGTATTATACTCAAAGCCCATTTATAAAGCTGAAGCAATTGCACCCTTAGTGTAATCACCTATGAGAAGTTGATTTGCAATTTTAGCTATGCTTCTATGTCTCCAAAAATTTTGGTTCCATACTTTTACATTGCCATGATTTCATCTCTAGGTGGTTGTTCCCTAAACTCACGCCTCAATCTCTTGCACTTAGCTGCTAAGTTACCTCCATTTGGTGTCTCAATTAGTAATATTTCAATCCCCTTTTAATTAATATCCTTACCAATCAACTCTATTATGATAATAATCAACCATTCATTATCTTATGTTGATAGCATAACTCATGGTCATCAACGCATATCAATACAATAACAATTCCCACGGTTATTGACAATGACCCGCAGTTCTAATATAGATAACCTCTAGCCACATGCTTATTTAAGTCGACGACCTGATTAAATTTGTGCAAACAATTACTAAAAGATATCATTGTATAAACTTACTAGAATGAGACATTTAATATCGTCAGCAGTCAGATGAAATCCTACCTCCTTGGACTGCTCAAGTCTCAAAAGCACATCAAAAAGATCTTCTCCTCCTCGAGGATCCATCTCTCTCCATCTTATGTTCTTTGGTGACACTATCGAGAGTCTTGCCCATCTTCCTTTGCAACATGTCCATTAAATATTAGCAATCTATTTAAGTATTTTATTGCATATAAAATTATAAGAGGATCCCCATTTAAAAAAAAATTATATATATATTAAAAATACGTTTGCATATTAAGAGCATTTTTAAATAGACCCACATAATTTGCGTTCTGATTGGACAAGTGTAGGGACGTTCTAAGCTTAACTGAATTAGAACAATTTACTTAATAAATGAAAAAATTAAATACTAAAGGAACAATTTAATTAAATTAGTAGGGCTAAGCTCATAAATTGAAAAATTAGAACAAGCCCATTAGTCCACTAAGATGGTCCATGTGGTCCTTCAAGTTAGGAAACATTGATTTATTGAGGTAGACTTGGAGAGCATTATTAAAGAGATCTTGAGAATGCGGCCACAAAGGACAATAATTTGGGCACGTGAATTTTCGGCGTATTGAGAAGATTCGCCCAGCATTTAAGGAGTACAAGAAAAAAAAAAAAAGACATTCGGGGATCACTAAAAAAGGAAATTAACCACTTATATGAGCGTGAGAGTGCTTGGATAATTAACAGAGTAAAAATAGCAGTAAGAAGAGAGATAGAAAGAGGCAATCAGGCACTCTCTCACTCACAGAACGATTCTTGGGTGGAGGTCTGGCTTGAAATTTGATTCCACCCACTGTTTGAAGTGTGGAATTTTGAGTGAGCGGAGACTTTCTGGGCTGAAGGGACGTGTGAACTCGGTGAGAAGGTGCAGTAGCCACCGCCGGTCCCTCTCGCTTCCCGCCTTGCTGGCTTCCGCAAGACACTCCGGCAAGCGTCAGCGCCCCCGCAGGTTTGTCCTCCTACAGCCGGAGAAGCCCCCATTGCGGCCGTATCTCCTTGTTTCACGATAAGACCTGCATGATAAGTTCTACCCTTCGGTAGCTCACGAGTTTGCATCGAAAGAGGCGAAAGAAGCAACACACGACGAGATTTAGCGCCACTCACTAAATTCCGTGGTTGATGATATTTGCAAATTTGTGGTTCCTATTCGGAGAAGAATCCACACAATAACCAAAAGAATAAAAACACATCCAAATAAAGCATAAAGGAAAAACCGACATGCTGTCTTGATCTTTCTTTGTCTCAAACCCCATACCCCTCTAATAATGGTAGGGTAAGGGTGGCCCCATAGCGGAATTGCCTAGTGGTGGTTGGTCATAGCTCTTATAAGTAGCTAGTGGCCACTCCCTTCTCAAGGAGCTATACGCAAGACTTCCGCATCATACGAGTCTGTCCCAAGCTTCTCTTCATGTGAAGTAACAAATGTCAAGATGCAAGCTAGTCATAGATTTGCCCATGATCAATATAATTCAAATTTGTGATCTCTTGTATTATTTGGTTATTACACTTTGTGCGGTAACAATAAGTAATATGCTTGAACGAAGCCTAGTCTAACTTGCCGCAAAATTGATCTTATTATATGAAGGTTGATGTCTATGTCCCAATACCCATTGTCCGGTTACCATGAAATTTTCTTCCAATGACTTAAGGAGTTAGGTGGCTCCACGGAAGCCGGTGATAGTCTAATCTTTTGACATTTTTCTTAGGGCCCATGCATTGAGGAGGAGATATTCTCTACTATAATACTTTAGACTATGTTAGGACCCACAAATGTTCCTCACGTACGCGAGTCCCTTTCATCCAAGATTTACGAAGTCTTCTCTTACTTTAGGTAAGAAAGAAGTAGATTAGTTTTTAAATTATCACGTTTGTTAGTCATATGTGTCTCTCTTTGCAAATTATTCCCTAGAAAAGTTTCAAAACAATATCGATACTATTAAATCAAATTTTCTTTTTGTCTTCGCTTTCAAACTTTCCTAGTCAAACGATTTTTTTTCCAAAAACTTAAGTTATTAGAAAGTAGATAGCCAATATACTTATGACAAATTACTAGACGCTCTCCTTGAATGTAAGTCGATCTTACCTATGCAAATTAGGATGTGGATGGAACCATGTCAACAAGATTACGGTTGGACCAAGAAAGCAGGTAGAATAATGGGGTATAATAAGCAGGAGAAATTTGAGAGAGTGTGTGTGTGTTAAGATTCAAATACTTGATCTATGCTTCGATACCATGTAAAACAAATTTTGTTTCTCTAAAGTTTAAGCTATTAAGAAACGGATTGACAATGTATTTATAATAGATTATAGAAGCGTGAAACCAAAACAATAAGGACATAAATATAAATAAGCGCATTCTTAAGGTTCCCCACATCCCCGACTACAAAGATAACCATCATTTTCTTATGTCTGCACGTGCTTAGCCCGTACCTCAATGCCAATGTGTTAATCAATAGAAGATGAAAAGCAAATAGTGACACTGCTTCAGAATTGTTTCTACATTATAAATCAATTTTCACGGTAAATTTCAGTCTTCTCTCGCAGCTTAAAACGAAAGTTATTCACTGGAAAATCCGTGTTTTTAGTGTATTTGCATATTTATCCAAATTCACGATCTTTGTTATCATAATCGTTAATTTCCATCCGCAATTATTGGACGCACAAAAGGAAAGAAAAAAAACCAATCACCTTCTTCATGCGCAAAAGCATGAAAATCACCCGAGGAGGAGGCTGCCTGGCGCTGGCGCAGTTGAAGTTTTGTAAGTACTAGATTACACAAGGTTGCTGAAAATTTTACTCACTTATGTCATTGTGCTGCGTAAAAATTATCAGCAGTTTGCCTGCAATAAACCCTAACACTTTGGTCAAATGTCTATTTAAGAAAGGGTATCGCTGTTTGGTTACTCGCCACCACCTTTACGCCTCTCCCCTGCTGAAGTTTGGTGAGGTCCGCTGTCCTTCATCATCTCCATATAACAGATCACGGGTGCTGCCTGCGCATCCTGTTACAGAAATCCTTGCCTAAGCTTCATCATCTTCATTTGTCACGCCTTGCTGCTCATCGGAGCTCCAGCCAACATCGGTAGCTGCCACCACGCCACTCATTGAACTTTTCCAATCCTCTAAGTTTGGGGCTCCTGTGATGTCCGTGTTGGGCCTTACGTTCTTCTATTACTGATGGGTCATAATGCGCCCTACTTTTGCTACTGTTTAGTTGTTACACGCCTTCTGGCTTAAGCTCATGTATCTGTACTATTTATGTACTTATTAAATTATCAATATTTGCTTAGCCATAATTTCATCATTCAATGCGATAAACCCCTTGCAGTATCATCTATGACAATGTGGTTTTTCTAATATATTTGAATAATCGATGTAAAATGGACAAAAACAAGAAAAAGGATCATATAAGCCTTATCTTTAATCATTAGTAGCAAAACAGTATGATCTAGATTCAAGAGCGGAAATAATGGGAAAAAAAAATCAGGAGGAGTAGTTCTCATTTCAGTCATTTAAGGGCAAAGTTTGTATTATTGCAAGATGATTTAGATTTAGCTCATATTTAAAACGTGCAGAAGATTTTCGGAATATGATGATATTTATATTATCACTTTAGTAACATATTAGTCATATCTTATGGCAGGTGTTATCTATTAGAATTATGGACACAAATTAAGGAGAGAGAGCATGTCTCAGTCTCCTGAAATTAGTTGTTAAGTCGAGTCGCAAACATTGTTTTTAGCATATTTCGGAATGTTACCCCATCAGACCATGACAAACACGAATTCAAGCAATCCCTAAACAGGTGAACAGTCGAGAGTCCTCCGCAAATGAAGAACCCTAAAAAGGGGGAGGGGGAAGGAAGAACAGTTCCAGAAATTTAAACAGACACCCAACGTAGATTTTCTCAGTAAGGCGACACTCCCACGTTCGCAGTTGCAAAGAGCCCACCATCTTTTCTCAGCACATCCTCTCCTTCCTGCAAAATTCCCAAAACCATATTATTTTAAAGGTATGGCAGAATTTCAATATCATTTTATTAGTCATATCGACCATGATGCAGAAATCCCCTTTACCCATAATATTTCTTCATTGACCTAGAAATGATACTAACGAATTCAGCTTCTTTTCTTTTCTTTTCTCGCCTTGATTTTTATTTTGCTTACCAGAAAGGAAAAGGGTGCTCCCACATTCGATGTTATATGTCATCTAACGACGTGTCCTCTCGCAATCTCCATAAATAGAATGATTAATAGCCTAATTAGTAGTAGAACTGATTTTAGGGTTTCGAAGCATATTACCTGCTGGCAGATATTAGTTTTCTTCACGGGCTGGTCAGGCATGAGTCCGAAATGGATGTGGGGGAAGTGGGCCCACTGCAAAAAGGGAGAAAAGAACACGAACGTACGATCATCAGAAATCGAAAGCTTTTTCCTAATGAAACATCCCAAGTTGGATGTTTCAAATGGAGGGTATAAAGGAAAATGAATGAACCCAATAAACAAGTGGAGGGAGATCAGGCAAGAGAGCGACTTCTCAATAGAGAGGAAAAGGAAAAAAACCAAAGAAAATATGGCTGTAAGACTTACGTTCTTCGCAGCAGCACTAAAAGCTTCCCTGTGGCTTATATCGGGATTTCCTGCCTTGATGCGTTGGATCTCCTCCCTGCGAATTCAAAGAATTTCATCATCGGACTCGCAAGTTTTCAGACTGTAATTATGGAATATTGAATGAGACATGGAAGGATTTGGAAATATAGGCAAATGCAAGGTCCGAAATTTACTGAAAACCGAGTCGGCTTGTGCATTTTTTTGTCTTTGCTTTTGGATGTAACGTCAGCGCACAAACACATGCATTGACACACCAATAAACCCGACATAATGGAAAAGGAAAAAAAGAATGGTTCATCAATCATTCAGCATCACCTCCAGAAAGGGTCCAGTGGTCTTGGAGGGATGGAGACATTTAAGAAGCAGTCTTTGAACACTATACTTGTCACTGCATATCGATGTGAGACATGCGTTTTTTTATTTTGGTTCGGCTTTTAACACGTGCGAGTAATAAGACACCATGAAAACGAACACGAAATGACAAAAGCTATGTCCAAAAGTGGACATAAACACAGTCCACAATCAACTGCAAAAAAAAAGGCTTTATTCTCGACGAGATTGAGGCGCCTGTCAGTTAGATCAGTATTTTAACCTAACAATTAAGCAATTCTTCCGGGCTTATAAGTTCTCGATTTGACAGATAATAATGATGCTAAGTAGGTAGCACATATAATTTTTCTATTGGGAAACTCTCGATGACGTTTTCCTGTCAGTATGAGATGACAAACTACAAGAACATGCAAGATAGATTCTTGACTAGGTATCTCGTTAGAAACTTGGTGGCGTTGCTTAAGTAATGAATTAGAATATATTTTACACGAAATTAGCTCTTGCCACTCAATAAATAAATTGGTCATAACTTCATATGTTACCTAAGGGTTAAATACATTTATGGGTTTCTAAACATCTTTCAGCGTTTGATTTTGGTCTTTTAAACCCCACTGCGTCATTTATCATCCTTAAAATTTCACAAATGTGCAAACGTAGGACAACGATTAGTATTTTCCATCACAACTTAAACAAAACCGCATCTACTATTTACCATTTGATGCCTGAGCACCTCCCGAAGTGCTAGGAACCGAATGTCTGCCGAACGTTTCTTGTTTTAATTACTAAATACCAAATGCCTCTCATCAATCAATTAACATGTTTAATTATCTCTTTAACATCTATATCATATGAGCCACAGAAGGGAATAACAAAAAAAAACAATAAGAGATTCAATTTCATCGGCAAGTTGGCCTAATCAAACCACTTGTACGCATTTATGGGAAGATAGGCTAGTCACTTTAATTCTTAGTGCACACGTACTTGTCACTTGGTTAACACTGATAGGGGTGATAAATGTATCATCGAGGGATGCTTATCGCCATAAATATTCTTAAGCTTGCAAGAAGGCATATTTTTTATGGCCATAAATTCATCTTTTTTTTTTTTTTTTGCTCCTTAGAGCTTACAAATATTAGTAAAGCAGAAACATTGGCCAGTAGTAAAAGGGAAAATGCATAATTAATCATCATATATGTGCTTAAAATAGAATGTATTTACTTACTTGATGAAGCGGTTGTAGGCAGAAGGGACTCTCTGTCTCTTCTCCGGAGCTGGACATGAGCAACCAGACAGACATACAGACAAATCAAAGACACATTAATATCTCCTCTGGCTGTCTCTCTCTCTCTCTCTCTCTCTCTCTCTCTCTCTCTCTCTCATATCATAGTCTCATCATGACTTCCAAGATATGGCAACACCACTCCAATTCTCTCTCTCTCTCTCTCTCTCTCTCTCTCTCTCTCTCTCTCATCATAGTCTCATCATGACCTCCTGAGAGATAGATGGCAAAACCTCTTTCTCTCTCTCTCTCTCTCTCTCTCTCATAGTCTCATCATGACCTCAGAGAGATGGCAAAACCTCTCTCTCTCTCAAACTTTTTTTGACAATCTTGGAGATGAAGATGAAAACCCTTTTCAGAGTCAGAGCGAAAGATGATCTGACATGGCTTCTTTCTTCTAGAAACGATTGGGACAATGCAATCTTTGATCAATTAAGTGAGGATTGCGGAAAGAAGAAAACAAAATGTAGGCTTTCTTGGCTAGTTATTGCATAGAATATAGGAGGCGGCGGCTATCTGATGGGCTATGAAGTTCTTTTTCTTACATGTTATGCAAGCTCAAAACAAAAAGGAGAATTTAGATCTTGTTGAGGACTACTGAACTTTTCAAGTAATGAAGATCACAAAAATAACCTGACGCTCTCTCTTTCACAGATGAACTGCAACTCTTTCTTACGTATATATTGTACATATCACACACACACACACACACACACACAGAAAGAGAGAGAGAGAGAGAGAGTTGCCACTTAGAACTTTTCCAGTGTCGGCTCACACCATGAAACATAGGCCAACCTAAATGAAAGATGGGTATAGAAAAAAGGAAAAATAAAGAAGGAAATATTTAAATAGAGAGAGAGAGAGAGAGAGAGAGAATGTTTATACGTCTGTTAACTACTGGAGGCTTAGGGATCTGCTCAGCTCCTCCTCGTAGCTGCATTATCGAGTCGGCCGGCGACAGCTGATTTATCAGTAAACTTGGTGGGGCGTTCCGGATCTCCTCCTATAATGTCCAACCCCCATAATTAGCCAACACATTAAGTAAGGAAAACAATAATACTATTTTATCTTACCCACGATACACATCGGTAATACTACCTCAGAGAAGTACCAATTCGTATTTCCTGAGAACCTTAAAAAAAATGCGTTCTTCTTATACTATTTGTTACAATAAAACCAAGAACTTTTTTTTTTCCGAGTTAATGTGTGTCTTTAGAAGGGAGCCCAATTTATGAATTGTGATTTGTAAAAGATCACAAGATGTGTGATGTGGGAAGTGGAACCCCGTAATTTCTTTTTCTTGATTATTTTTGCTCAGACGCGAAGGTGGAACAGGTTATAAATTCACAATTACCAGAAGGTTTTGTGGAGTAAAGTAATTGTGGCCAAGCTGAAGCTGGTTAGCCGAGGGAAGAAGCATCCCGCGCATGTTGACGGACAAAAGATTGGTGCAGTGACCGCATCGGACTGTCACCGTCTTGAACAAGCTGGTACAAGGAACACTTACCTGTGTGTGCATTTGTGTGCACAAACACAAGCCCCAAATTAAACCACCAGAACAAAAACAAAGTCATTCTTGGATCATTCACAGAGAGAGAGAGAGAGAGTACATACAGCGAGGACGGTGTCGCAATAGTTGCAATGGACATAACAGAGCTGCTCGGTGGGGGACGAGAGGTGGTGGTGGTGATCTGGTGCGAAACCAGACGACGACGATGAGGAAGAGGACATCATGTTCATCTTTTCCTTTTGTTGAAGTTGATAAATTCTCGGGCTTTGATTTGATGGATGGATGGATTGACAGGAGATATGGCCGAATGGAGTGTGAAAGACAGCTTAACCACCTTGAATTTGGTTTGCTTGTTCAGTTGCTTTTGCTATACATAAGAGAGGAAGAGGAGATAGTGAGAAGACAAAAGGGGGGGGGAGGGAGAGAGTGTAGAGAAAGAAGACCGAGAAAGGCCTTTTCCCTCTCATCCTTTTCAAGTAAGAATGGAAATCCGGCCAAAAAAGATTAAAAAAAAAAGTCATAAACATAGAAAAGTATCTTTGAAGCTCATTCTGATATAGATTAACCTGCATATAGGTCAGGAAAAATTAGAGATTAAAACGAAGCTCAATGGTGAAAACATCAAGTTCTAAGCATTTTTTTACAACTTTGATTTGTTATGTCTATCACATCAATGATAAATAGTGGTTTATGTGTGTGTGTCTCCTTTTTTATGTAATTTGTAACTAAACTAATTTATCATACATCGCATCATGTTGAGATACAAATATTTTTTGTATCTAATAGTTTAAATTATTGAGTTATAGTCTTTTAATGTATAGCAATATAGAGATGTAAATCAAAAATCGCGTTTATGGTTAGTCTTGTTTGTTCATTGATAATTTGGAAGACCTGGTATTTGTACAAACTGTTGCTACAACACAAACAGGACACACAGCTAGGGGAGGTAGAGAGAGAGAGAGAGAGTTGAAAATAAACGGCTGAGGTTAAAGGGGAGAGGGAAAATGAATGGTTGACAGTCCCCAAGGATGAGGCAGAGAGAGAGAGAGAGAGCTTCCAGAGGCGGCAGAGGTGGGGGATAGGAAAAGAGAAAGGGACGTGTGCATGGGCGGTTAGCTCTGGCGGTCATTCACCAGTTGTTTTCAAACTTAAGACCCTCCCGGTGTATTTGTGTGTCTGTGATCAACTGTGAAGCCTCTCTCTCTCTCTCTCTCTGTCTCTCTCTTCTCTCGGTTTTCTACAATTCCATTGTCCTCACGATCAAATCTTTGTTCTCTCTTTCTCTCTCCTAAGTTCAAAAACACAATACGACGAAGGTACCTAGCTCTGCCTCTCTGCAATACTCTCTCTCTCTCTCTCTCTCTCTCTCTCTCTCTCTCTCTCTCTCTCTCTCTCTCTTCCCTACGCTAATCTAATTTATAGCTGATCAAAGATCCAATCCCATTTAGCCACATTTCTGTACTCACAATAAAGTTTCATGAGTCTTTTCATCTTTTAGTGTAGCATGGTTCTCTCTAGACACCGAAGCTTTTAAAGTTCTGTAAATTTTTGCACCAATGCCCAAAATATGTCTTTTTCTTTTCTTGCTTCATCTGCGCCCCATTAATTAATAGTTTGCTGGGATTTTGGATCAGCAAGATTGGTCTCTTCGAAAAATGTTTCAAATTGTGGAGAAGCATTTCCTAAATTGCTGAACAGTTACATTAGCATGCGGTAAACATTTGTATATTCGGTTTTGACCAACCTTCCTTGTGAATGACAATGATTATGCACGTACTTGATGTGTGAATGAAGATGTAGAAGTGTGGACATCGATTTAACAACCCGTTTGTATATAGTAGCATCAAGTATCTAAGCCTTAATCCTTGTCCAAATAGCTAAAATGCATGTCAACAACAGAACAAGCGACATATGCTAATTGGAGTGTGAAAACTGCGGTCTCATTCAACGAAAATGGGCAAAGTTAATGAGAAAATGAAAATGGAACTTCTAGTTATAATATGAAATAAGCAACCACATTGCAAACGTACAACCATGAACTATTGACTTCTTAAAATTGCTATTGGTGTAGGGACTATTAGATGAAGTTGCATATGAACTTGGTTTAGAGTCCTTAAGAAGTAAACTTGTGTAACAAGTAGGAAGAAGTCCAGTCTTGAAATCCCATTACCCTCTAGTAGCCAATTTTCGGTTTAGAAACTTTATCTTCCAGAAGTTATTTGAATTGCTCTTGGATTAGACTAATTAGAGCTTAAATGTCTCTCGAACATATGTATATGCACCAATAAGAGGAAATACTTATATTAGGTTAACCCATGTCAATAGTTGTTAACCTCATTCGACCTCACATAGGATTGTAGGACATCGTCTCCAGCCCCCACCATTGTTTACGATGGCTAGGGCTTAGGTCAACCATGGAGGCCACAGCACGGTGGCGGGGGAGGTGTAGCCAGGATGGGGACATTGCAGACGGGACTATGGAAGAAGAAGAAGGCGGAAGATGCATACAAAAGGGAATCTGAAAACTAATCTTGACCATTTATGCAATACCATGTCAACGTGTCTTCCATGTAAAAATACTAAATTAAATGAAAATATCAATGTAATTTAAATGGAGAGGATCCCAATCCATTTAGGTATTTCGGGCATTAGACAGTATGGCATGTCCAAAATCTTAGGATATAAACTAGCCCACTGTTCCTCCTGATTGTGCTATGTGGGTCAAAATTGTTTGCTCTTTAAACTCCGTGGTTTATTAAACATCTGGTCCCTTAACTTCCCAATACTCTTTCCCTCTCATACTTTCATGATGCATGACTCAATAAGAGGATAACTCACATTGGGTTACAACTAGCTAAGGAACCACTTCACGTATTCTACTCATTTATAGATTACATCATCCAACATGACATTTGATTTACTAAATCCTCTAATTTTCTTCTTTCTTGCATTCGGCAAACTAAAAAATTTTAGAGATGAGCAGACAATTAACTCATCATTGTAACTCTTGCGGATCAAAAATTCAAAAATGTCGTAGGTGAAATGATGCTCTTATATAAGAGATGATTTAATGGTATTGATGTTTGAAGCTATGTTCAGACTCTACTTATGGTGCAACTGATGATATCATCACGATGCTAAGCGCCACAAAAATAACGTAAATCTCGAGAAGCTGATCATCATCTCCTTCCAACGCCATACATGACTAATCCTTGATCAGATCAGATCTCCCTCTCTCATACACCCACAGAGATACGAAGTTGTCAGTGATGACAGGAGGCAGAGATCCTTTACCATAGTTTTGTCCTTGCATGGTGAGTTTTTTTCCAATTTTCGCTTTGCCTACCAATAGCTAGAGACTAGGTTAGACTTTTTTACCAGCGCACACTAGTCCCTTCCAATCAAGTTCTGTCTTTTTTAAATTTTTATTTTTTTACTTTTATTGTCGCAAAGTTCAACTCTGGAAAAAAGCCTGTTCACTTTTCCTTACCATCGTCGAGGACTATCGCCCTTTGATTGCCATTTAAGGTTAATATGATGATAATTCAGTTGTGATGATTGTGTCCTCCTCGTTGAGTATTGACTATATACGTTGCTTGAAAAGACTTGGGAATGTTTTTTCGGATATTATTTTTAGCATCAAAAGCACACACTAATGGAAGAGCTTGTCAGTCTAGGTCTGTACTCTTTCTTTAAATTAAAAAAGAAAGGGTTGTGTTGCTTAATTCATGTTAGAGCCGCTATTCACTTCTCTTGCCCTAAGCATGTTTAACTTTTGCATCTTCCTTCTAGAATTGTATGTTGGAACTTCTTTTTCTTTATTTTTTGGATTGTAATTGATTTTGCAATATCGAAATGTCGATTCAAATATATATATCGATAAAGTTGGTGCAAGACACAAAAATATTGTGTTTTGAATTAACTTTTACTCTTCACTTTTTACTTAAGTCCCTTTGTTATAAGGAAGATTATTTTTCGAGCAATTGTTTTCTGACTTTCTGGAATTTTGATATAGAGATTTTTTTTCCATGGATTGAAAAAGATAAGTTTAGATTAGGGGAAAACAGTTTCCCTCCCTCACAAGAAGCAAATCACTTTCCTTGAACCACCAAACAAATGAGAATTAATTATTTTTTGTTGAAAATGATTTTCATAAAAATGGTTTCCCTTTTTATGAAATTTTCAATGAAACAAACATATCAAATGTATTTATTATACACTTTGACTTTTTCTCTGCACATATCAAGCTTTCAAAATAAGTAAATGTTAACACGTAAATTAACATATAGTAACTTCATAATTCTTTTGAAATTTACATAATATTGTAAACTTTAATAGAAAAAAATAAGTGATTTTACTTTTAATTCATGGTAAGCAAATGGGCCTTTTAGATTTGCGTGAATTTATCACTCGAATTACAAATGAAGCTTGTAAATGTTACCCAATCTTTGAATACGTTTGTTTCATGGAAAATTTAAAAAAAAAAAATGTCTTTTTATGTCATTTAGAAATATTAGTCAACCAAAAAATTTTCATCATTAACAAAAAGGTATAAATTGTTGTTGATAAGAAAAACTTTTCATTAACTAATTTTCTAAATAATATAAACAGTCATTTTTAGAAAAATATTTTTTCAAATTCTTACTTTTCCGTAAAACAAAAGCATCTTTGTCTCTATTCATTTTGAATTTAACTTCTTCTGTAATCTCTTTCGAGGAGCTTCTGTTCCAGATCCTTGGTTCATTGTAGATGGTTGCATGTTTCACCTAACCATGTCCTTCTCCACTCTTTTATTTTCCAAAGGTTATGAGTGCGGTTATGGATTGATTTTTGTAATCAAGAACACAACAAATTTGAAGGGATCTCTTCTGAAAATAGTTTTGAAATGAAGATTAAATGTAACAGTTATTAAATAATAAAAGTTGCACACGTGTGACTTTCTTACTTCTGCTTATACTTGTGAACTTTTTTCTTATTGTACATTATCTGTGTATAAAACATAGTCGTTTCAAGAATTGGTAGGTGGGTTACGTGAATTTGAACATAGGCACTCATATCCCTTGATTAATATAGTTTCTTTAATGGAAGTATATAGTTTCTTCGCTCCTGTACGAAGATAATAAAGTTGGGCCAGGTATTTGTAGAGTATTTCCACTATAAACTCTCCTCGTTTTTTAGGACAACAAGAAAATGCGTCTCTAGCAACGATATGAATTTTTTTTCGCTAAAAAGACTTCTGGCGACCAAAACCTGATTTGGTTGCTAGAAATCAGGCTGAGGCGATCAAAATAGGTATTCTTCAGACCTTTTTTTTTCTTTTTTTGTCATGAGAGATCAAGATATTAAAGTATCCCATATTGTTTATTTACGGATTTATATACTTTTTATATAGATGCAACATCCCTTTTTTAAAAAATTATTAGATTATTTATGTCAAAACTACTTTAACCATAACCACAACTCAATGAAATTTTTCACACTATGTAAAAGCTTATTAAAATACCAACATCTAGCTGAAGTATCACACATCGCTTATCTACGAGGTTCATATGCTCCTAATATAGATGCAACATCCCCTTTTTTCCCAAAATTATTAGTTAGCTATTTATATCAATATGACTTTAACCACAATCACAACACAGTGAAATTTGTCACACCATGTAAGAGCTGGTAAAAGAATGACATGAAAACGACAATAATATATATCGACATCTAACTGAAGTATCCCACATTGCTTATTTATGGGGTTTATCTGCTCTTTATAAATACATACATACATACATACATACAGACACACACACACATATGCAACATCCCTTTTTTTTCCAAAAATTATTAGTTGGCTATTTATATTAATACTACTTTAACCTCAATCACAACTTAGTGAAATTTGTCACACCCTTAAGAACTAGTTAAAGCATGACATGAAAAGGATAATAAACATATAGCTTGGTAATATACAAACATCTAGTTGAAATATCACACCTCGCTTATCTACAAGATTTATATGGTCTTTATATAGATGAAACATCCCTTTTTTTTTCGAAAGTTATCAATTGTCAATATTACTTTACCCACAATCACAATGCAATGAAATTTGCCACACCATGTAAGAGCTGGTTAAAGCATGACATGAAAAAGGATAATAAACCGATAGCTTGGTATTATATCGACATTTAACTAAACTATCTCACATAGCTTATCTATGGGGTTTACATGCTCTTTTATATAGATGCAACATCCCCCTTTCCAAAAATTATAGCTATTTACGTCAATACTACTTTAACTACAATCACAACTCAATGAAATTTGTCACACCATTTAAGAGTTGGTTAAAGCATGACATTGAAAGGACAATAAAACAAATAGCTTATGAAGTATCGCACATCATTTTTCAATGAGGTTTATACCCTCTTAATATAGATGAAATGAATATGTTCACTAGAAGTCCTAAAACTTGTTATAAAAGTGCAATTGAGCTATAAAACTTGCAAAAAGTGCAATTAAGTTATATGACTTGTTAAATTGATTTAATCAAGTCATTCCGTTAACTCCATCTAATTTGACTAATAGAAAGTGTTGACGTGACCTTTTTTTAAAAAATTTCTCTCTCCCACGTAACAATGATGTGGTTAAATCATGAAGTATAATATTAAAATGACGTCGTTTTGGTCTAAATTTGATTTTTAATACTAATTTTATTAAATTAAATTTAAAAATAGGCTAAATTTAGTTTTTTTTTTTAAAAGAAGAAGAAGAAAAAAAAGAAGTCAAATGGGCAAGGCTATAAGCCCTCACCATTGCCGCCACTACCACCGCCACCTCCCCATCGCCAAGAGGGGTTGGCAAGGGTGGAGATTGCTAGGCCTCGGCCAAGGGTTGGCAACCCTCGCTGAAGGCATGGGAGGGCCTATAGGCCCTCGCCCAAATTGAGTGAAGGTTGCCCGCCCTTGCCCAAACCTGGGCAAGATTTGGGCATAGGTCAAGGAAAGGCCTTGCCTAGATCTGCGAGAGGGCCTACAAGCCCTTCGTTGCCGTCAACAAGGGTCATTGGCCCCTAATCGAGGCTTGATGAACCCCCTTGTCGTCCCCCATCCTCGCCAGTCCTCCTAACAATGGTGGAGTGGCAACAACAAAGGCTTGCACCCCTTCCCACCTTACTTCTACTTTTCTTTCTTTTTTAAAAAGAAAATTTTACCTTATTTTTAAATTTTAATTTAAATTAAATTTGGGCAAAAATAATTTTAAAAAAGCCATGTCATCACTACGTCAACATTTTCCATTAGTCAAATTGAATGGAATTAACGAAATGACTTGATTGAACCAATTTAACAATTTGTAAGACTTGATTGCAATTTTTAGGACTCGATTGTACTTTTGTGACAAGTTTAAGACTTCTAGTAAACATATTTCTAGATGAAACATTCCCTTTTGCCCAAAATTATTAGTTAGCTATTTATGTTAATACTACTTTAACCACAATCACAACTCAGTGGAATTTGTCACACCATGTAAGAGCTAGTTAAAGCATGACATGAAAACGATAATAGATAAATAGCTTGGTAATATACTGACATCTAACTAAAGCATCTCACATTGCTTATTTATGGGGTCTATATGTTCTTTATATAGATGCAATATCCTCTGTGTCCAAAAATTATTAGTTAGCTATTTATGTTAATGCTACTTTAACCATAATCACAACTCAGTGAAATTTATCACTCCATGTAAGAACTAGTTAAAGCATGACATGAAAGGAACAATAAATAGATAGGTTGGTAAAATATCGACATCTCACTGAAGAATCTCACATCACTAATCTATAGAGTTTATATCCTGGGTTTATATGCTGTTTATATTTATGCAACCTCCCATTTTTCCAAAAATTATTAGTTAGCTACTTATGTCAATGCTGCTTTAACCACAACAACTCAGTAAAATTTATCATACCATGTAAGAACAATGACATGAAAAGGACAATAAAAGTAGCTTGGTAATATACTGACATCTAGCTGAATCTAAGGTGCTTAAGGGAATCAAGTTCTTCTTCAATTCTGTAATATGTCTTGTACTGGTCAATGTCCTTGATATCCCGATGTGCATTCTAATTTCACATTGCCAGCACCCACAACATCACTTTCAGCTTTGTTCTCCATATCTTTAACACTAGGGTCGAGAGAGAGAAACAGATATACCTCCCTCGCTCATAGTTCTAGCTCTGCCATAATCATTAGTTGAGTCACTGTACCCTTGGCCTTCATAATAAACTGCTCTGTCTATGTATGCATGCATGTATTTACACATTATGCAGGCATCGCACGCAAGCATGCGCGCTCGCACGTACACAGAACTGGAGCATGGTAAGGTTTCTAGACCTTTTTACCAAGCCCTGCTAGAGCTGCCAAGTCTCTTTGTTTAACCCTTCTTTTCTTTGGCCTTATGTTACCTTGTTTTGTTTTTTTTTTTAAATTATGTAATGGGAAATGTGCATGCCGAATCGATACTATGCATCGATTTTATTGTGTAATTTATATCAGGTCAACAATTTTTTATTGCTAGCAAGAACTAGGGAAGGAACAACCCACCTGCACCGATTGTGAGAAATATAGCATTCGATTGCTCAAAATAGAAAATTAGCATGTCCAATATCCAACAAAAATATTTTCTTTTTTGTTTTCCAAATTTTTTTCTTGTAGCCAATTCCCCTACATCGACCTGATTTATGACACTATCGGTATGAAAGAACGACTTTTCAAGCAAGATATCAATTTGGATTTGAGTTCAGTTTGAATCTGAATTTGAATCATTTGAGTAGTTGCTATCCTAGAGCCTAGCATGCTACTTCAAAAACCCTACCCTGCTCTATTTCATTTGATATCCACCAGAAGACTAATGCTATGAGTGGACAAATATTTTTTTCCATTGACAATTGGTAGAATGAAAACCCAACAAGAACTCTTGACTACAAGCTATTAATTGTTTTGTCATTTTTAATGAGTTGTGCTATGAAAGTTTGGGCACAACTAGTCTTACTAATTGTCATGAGAGCATTGTCAACTTTGCTTGGGGCCACTAGAAATATACGGCTAAGATCGGTAGGAGATCTTTTGCCCAACCAGAGTCATTAGTCAAATCTCGCAAATTATGTATAACATCAATGTCTGACACAAGTAAATCTTCAACATTTGCTAATTCATGAAGTAATCTCCTCACTTTTGGCACGTAGGAGGAGCTTTGGTGACCGACTCCCAAACTTAGAACTTCAACCTTCAAGCAACGGCTGTAACTCAAGTTGAACATTCCTTAATATGTGGAAGACCTCCACAGGAATACCTAACTGAAAGTAGCTTCATTGATCGCTCGAACGTTAGCCTTCGCTTCTTACTTTCAACGTTTCGAATACCGAAGGAACACCCTGCTCTATTTACCAATCTTATTCATTAAAAGAAAAACAAAAAGAAAAAGAAACTACTAGCAAAAAGCACAGGTGTGGGCACGCCAAATAAGTGAAGGAAAAAAGAAGGTCGTTTAATAAGAAGAGAAGATTAAATATTGATAATTGTTAAATAGTTTAGGGAAGGAATTTTTGCAAAACTGGAAAGATTAAAATCAATCTTGGGACATGAGAAATTCGTGAGATCATATGGCAATTATCTTGATAATCTTAGATCACAATTATGTCAAGCATATGCAAATAGAATGTTGCCCATCATTTTAATAGCAACCATGTATTTTAAAAAATTTGCATGCAAAATTTTGAGATTGAAATCCTCGTCTACATTTTATTAATATTAGAGATTATTTACTCTAGTCACGGTATCAATAGAGTAAAAGGAACCTTCTCGATATCGGGAAGAGTGTTTCGTGGCTTTGGGACCTCTCCTGCGTATATAAGTGGGAGCGTCAAATTGTTTTCACATTGATTGTAAAAGGAACGCACATCGATGATATACGAAATTATGATGGTTTTATAATTATATATAACCTGAGTTTGTAATTTTTCGAGCTCTAACATGTGTTATCTGACTTAATTTTCAATTCTTATATTTTTATAAATGAGAGAGGGTGTTAAAATATTGCATGTCATAATGTCTTTATGGGAGTAATTATATATATTTGTACTGGTTGTCTCCTTTCAACTAGAGATTATGATTGTGGCTTGGAAATCTTTAACGTTGACATAGATTAATACTACAAAGTAGGAACGTCTGTATTATGAGAACCTCCTACATTTTAGGAATCAGAATTTTTTTTACCTTCTTCAAAATATCCCCATTAGTCATTTATAAATATCTATCCATGGATAAAAAGTGAAAGTTAAGATTCCATATTTTACATCTTTTCTATCTTACAAATAACCTTGCCAAAAGAAGCTCAAATCTGCATATATTCTTCTCTTCTTACATATATGTGTGCAATTTCTTCATATTTTCTTAATGATTTCTCTCCGTTAATTTTTAATTCAAAACATTTGTAATTAGGTGATTTTATAAAAGCGTTTAAATATAATATTTTGTTATTATTGAGAAACCATATATATTTTTTAAATTGAGATTCTTTATAAGATGTTCAAGTTAAAGTAATGCTAGGGTTACAATAAAGATTGGCAAACAAAAATTAAGACAGTTCGCGTTTGTCCTAAACTTGTTTCGGCACGTTTGGAGATGACACAAATCATATTTTATGCAACCAAAAAACACAACTAGCTCAAAGTCTGACAATCAACGTATGACAAAATAATCTTCCAAAAAGTCCTAAAACTATTTTGCAATTACCAAAATAATCCTAAACTTTTTAATTTTATCAACTTAGTCCTAAAATTTTTAACATGATGATTAGCCAACATAATTCTTCTGGCTAATTTTGACAAAAAAATCGTTGACTTGGTGGTCGTGCCATGTAGAGCGACTAATATTCACATCAGTGATTTCCAATCAAAATTGGGTAGAATGACTAAATTAGTAAATTGTCAAAAAGTTTAAGACTAAATTGGAAAATTGAAAAGTTTAAGACTACCGACCAAAAAAAAAAAAAGGTTTAAGACTAAATTGGAAAATTGAAAAGTTTATAACTAAATTAGCACCTGTACAATAGATTTAAGACTCTTTTTAGCAAGATCTAACATATTACTCATAGCTGCATATACAGAAGTTTTTGTAGGCATAAATGCACACGTTTTGTATTCATAGTGTTGATTATTCATGGAGTATGTGCTATCTAGAAGTGGGAGGTACAAGCTTCTTCTATATTAGTAAGAAAACCTGCAGCTTGCTATCTGTAACCTCTCGTTAGTTCGCTGGATCCATCTCATTATGGGATCAATTATTCAATAGTAATTTTGATCGGAAGTAAACATCTCACCAACTCATGTAATGTCAATTCATGGTACCACTCTAGTCTATTAATTTCTCTAGCGATCAACACGCGTATCTAGGAGAACAAGCATGTGGCCTAAGATGTGGTTCTTCTAGTTTCTTTTTTTTAGAGGACAACTCAAAGGGTCACGCGTTAAGATGCATGTGAAAGAGGTTTAGTGTAATGAAATCTCACATTGGATAGATGATGTTATATGGAAATAGTTAATAGATTTAGTTGGCTTATAATTACGGAATTTAAGATTTTCGGGCAAAATGGGTCCAGCTATGTTGATGAGCTCGAATCTAATTGCTCTCTAATCTCTTTATGTTGATGTGCCGGACTTTGATACAAGTCCAATAGAAGGGTATTGACGCCCCGCTGTCTGATTGGACGGGATCTTTCGCATTTATCGGTCTTTGATAAATATCTCAAGAAAGGAATCTCATAGATTTATCAAAATTCTCGTGTTCTAAACAGCGTTAAATTATGATCATGTGTTCGTGTTGACTCTTGATATGAGTCGACAAACCTAGAAAATTGAGTAGCCATATGTATTGTGTTCAAGTCAATGGATGATTATTTTGAGTTAGGATCAGTTGGCAAATGCATTCTTTATGTTAGAGAAATTTATGATTTTTTTTAGAGATATTTAAGATATTTATTTTGATTTTCTATATCTTTCACGATATTGTGTATATCTAAGAGATTTTTCATATCTCTCTTTAATTGTGCATATCATTTATTGATATATTACGTAGATGGTCATCTTAATTACTATCAATAGGCTCATGTACTCTATCAGAATAGAGAGAAATATACATAAATTCCTCAAATTTATTTTATGCATTATTGTTATCTATGTTGCTGTCAAGTTTGGCTAGACCAAGGAAGAGATTTAGAGGAGAAAATACCCAAAAAAAAAAAAAAAACCTAAACATATTGCATCAATACCAATTTGGTTATGAACCTTTCAACTTGATTAACTTAGTTCTTAACCTTTTATACTTGGGCAATTCGAGCCCATCTGACTACTTTTGACTTGAAAATTATTGACATAAACATTAGCTGTCCTACGTGGCACGGCTAACGCTAACATGAGTAAATTTTACAATTTTTAAATATTTTTTTGAATGGTAAAGGCTTGACCCTCATTACCTAGGTGAGGGCTATGACAAAAAAAAATGATTAAAATTTTCAAAAAATTAAATTTTGTAAAATCTATCCACGTCAGTGGTAGTTGTGCCACGCATGACGGCCAGCATTTACATTAGCGATTTTTGCCAAAATTGGCCGAATTAACTTAATTGGCACAAATGCAAAAGGTTTATAATAAATTTGTCCTATAAAAAGATTTAGAACTAAATTTGTACTAATGCAATAGGTTTATAACTTTCTTTTTTGCTTTCCCCATATTAAGATGGTAATTTGCTGATGCAGATGAATTCCTCATTTTGGACTAAGAAGAGTTGGTACGTGCTCACAGGTAAGAAGGGGATTTGTCAAAGTGCACACATGGGATTGTATTGGTGATAAAATGGAAACCCATTTTTACTTTTGAATGAAATTAGTCCACCTAAGTATGTCCATAAATTGGACTCGAGCCCGCTCTTAGCAAATCTTCTTGCTATGAGATGTCGAACTTCCCCGGCCCATCCCTCCATCACGATTCATATCTCCCCAAGGAAGGATGAATAGAGGAGCTCACGGATCATAACTTTTCAAATTAATTATATGATAAACATCCACCACTCTAGGTTTAGGTTTCATCTCATTCACCGTCACAAGAATATATATGTATATATATTTTCTAGCTCCGTTTGTTTAGCAAAAAATCAAAAAATTCAGAAAAGCTTTCGCTCCTATTATACATAAGACGTGTCTTTATATATATATATTAAGATTAATATATTGAAATAATAAGCCTTTAGAAGAAATTCACTTAATATTCTGTAATGCCACTAGTGACCACTGTCCTTCCCGCAATCCTATTCCTAAAAGATGTCTGTCGGATGGTAGGCCGCAACATTTTATCTCCTTCAGTTTTCACGTCCTGTAATCTGATGAGAAGCCCCGAGACCGTGGCCAGACACTGCCATGCGCAACACGACCGAGAAGAGCTCTGGCCGTGATCGACTTGATTCGCTGTTCATGCCAGAACAGCGAGCCACGTACGGCAACGCGTGCGTCGCCATTTAACGGTGGGAACGGACGAAACGTACGACGTGGGTTTCGTCTTTGTCCCGCAGGCAGGCGAAAAGTAGTGTTATCATTGTCTCAAGTGGGAAAGGTTAGGCTTTTCCGGGGGCATTTGAAAAGGTGGGCCTTTCTTTTTTTCAGGGATTTGGCCAATCTGCCGACGAGACAAACTTGCAAGAAATTGTCATATGGACGTGCAATAAGCGAGAGGAGATTCGAGTGAAATTGAAGAGGGACGACGACCCGTGTCTTTCCAGCTTTTGCCCATTGATTCATCGCTGCGCGTGCAGATCGAATGAAAATGAATGCGCCTGGGGCAGATGTGCATTTAACTCGGTGGTGGTCTGTGCTGACCCACCTTTCATGTTTGTCTCTGGGGAATTCTTCGTATTTTGCTTTTGTCTCCTTTTTGTTCAACTTGAAATCTGTCTGTCTGGCTGAATCCTTGGGACAAGACGCAAACTGAATTGTCTCGGCCGTATGAGTGACCTAGAGATTTTAAGATGGAGTTGATAATTTTTAACCTTTGAGAACCTTGGCAAGATGCCCTTTTGTTGTCAAGAATAAATGTGGCTGATCTGTATGAACACACAATGGAAAAACCCTGAAATTTACGTGGTTTGGTAAGATTGACAATTGTTATGAGCACGCAATAAAAGCATAATATCTTCAATAGGGAGATCGTCAAGAGAGAGCCCACATTCAAATCCGTAAACATGTATAATTGAACCCATATTTGCTCAATAGTTTAAGTCAATGAGTAATAAGCCAGTTTGAATATGTTAACTACCTCATACCGTACTAATTTTGTTGATATGGGACGTTTCTAGCATAACTCACACATGCATCTCAACAGCTACATCTGTAGGAGAATCGAAGAGCCCAAAGTTGTGATGCAATCCAAACAAGAACGAACAACAAATGTGCTTCAATCTTGAGTAAGTGACTTAACACTTCTAGATCTCAAATGTTGTCTTTGCCAAAGTTAAGAGTGCAATCAATATACTCTTTAAGGTTTACATTGCTAGAAATCAGAATAGCTATCGTGAGCAGAAAAGTGGTTTGTTCATATAAAACATGGAAAATCCATAAATGAGCAGGCTATTACTCGAGACTCTGCTTCGATATTGAGTTGTTAAACTTAGTGAGTGTACAACCATTTTTTATAGACACTTAAGTTGTTACTTGTTAGACTTAGTGAACGAGACATGTTATGTTACATGCTAAGGCAAACCTTGAAGTCCATAGAATTCATATTACTTCAGAAGATACAAGTAAAGAATTTTCTTACGTAGGCAAAAAATAAGAGAATAATATAACAAAGGGACTCTTCATTGAAAATTATCTCCAAAAATGCTTTGGTCGCCTCTATTCTCTTTATATGCCATATAAGTGCAATAGATGAAGTAATTGGCTTTTATATGGCATGTATCTTAACTTTGTTTATCTAGCAAAAAATGAATGATTCAAAAAAATATTTCATCTAAAGATGATCGCCTGTATCATATGCAAAAATCAAAAAATGAAAAGTATTTTTATCATTTACTCAAATATTTCAATATAAATTGTTGTTGATGATAAGCAATTTACATTGACTACTAATTTAAGCGATATAAACAATCGTTTTTAGTAAAAAGTTTTACAAATCATCTGTTTTCCGTAGAACAAACGACCCTTACTTTCACCTCAAATAAAAACTACTTTTTAAAGCCACATTGATAAATAGATCTTTTTTCTTTTTAATTTTGTGCCCTAATCCATATTGGACGATATATTGTTTACGAAACATGTGGACTTATAAAGCCCAACATGTACGCCGGTTCTAAAAGCGTCAAAGGTCACTTTTAAAACTATGGATCTAAAGTTTAAGGACCTATTTGTTTCACGAAAAATGAATAATTTAAAAAAAAAAAATCCTTAGAATGACTATTTGTATTATCAGTTAACAAAAACATATTTTCATCATTGACAACAATAATATTTTCGTGGATAATAAAAATATAATTTATTTATTGATTTTTATAAGCGATATAAGTAATTATTTTTAATTAAATATGTTTTAGATTATTCCTTTTTCACAAGACAAACGCACTACAAACGAGTCAATCTGAAAAGTAGCCTGGAGCTCAAAAGCTCCCATGTGCGGATATGGGAGAGCAAATTCGAACCCCTCAACTTAATTTCTTCCTTTTAATTGTTGGGTCAAATCCAAAACAAAAGGACCCGTTCATCATTCCATGAAACAACTCAAGTCGTGTTATTAAGCTTATCTTTGTCTTGATAGATCATGGCATTGCTCAGATTGACTCAGATTCATATAGCCATAACATATGCATACATGGTTTTCCATGGAGACAATTCGGTTTGAGCTCACCCCTTTAAAGATTCCAAAAGCCTCTCCAGATAGTTGTGCCGTCACATATAATCACAAACTGGACATTCACGTTTGGGTCACGCTTCTTTTCCTAGAATACATCTTTAAATTTCAAGTAGTCACTTGGGCTAAATTGTGGATATACATTTTGATCGTTTGCTGTGAAAATTAGGAAAACAACATGCTTTACCTTCTTATATTTATAATTATGCTCCTTTTAATTTGACACACTATGATATCAATGACTTTCTCCAACTGCAAGTATGGGAGGACCGAGATATTTTGTGATTTTTTTTTCTATGATCATTCTCATTTTATATGGCTTTGTCATATGAAAAATCAATCTCAACTCGTTCAGATCTATCACGAATTTGTTTCGATGAGAAAATCACAATTTCTCCTTGGGAATTCATGCACAAAAATGTGCTATCGTTAAATGTTCTTGTCCGGGTACATCTCTATAAAACGATCGGCCAAAGCATAGGCATAGGCATAGGCATAGGCATATTTTGAACACTATGCAATCCTCATCTCAACTTCTTTTGTTTAAAACAATTTTAGGTTGAAAGTTGTCATAATGTGATGCACACAATTGACCATACCTCTTCTCCTATTGGAGGCAACATATTTCTGCACGAGCACTTATTCCCATGTATAACCTTCTTTAAGGCTTTTCAGGGCTTGTTCTATTCATCTTCTACTTTATGAATGCACCAAGTTAGATCCTCACTCACCGCTATTTTGTTTTCTAGGGTGTGGCATCTAGCACAGAGAGCACAAATGTTGGGAAACCTGTCTCCAAAACTTTTTCGTGTGCCCTTCATGTTATCTTCTCGAAAGACAAGACATTTTCCTCATTAGCCACTTCTTTAATCGACCACTACCATGTCTTCTTCACAAATCCTTCTTTGGATCTAGTTCCTGAAGATGACACGCCTATCCCTACTCCCGCATCTCTATTCCCGATGTTGCCTTGTGCGAACCATGGTGCAAGTGCTTCTAGTGATCACTCCCCGGATGCACCCAAGACAGCTGGGACCATCTAAGGATAGTTCGCAACTCGGCCCTCCTTCTCTCGCTTGTCGTTCCACAAGCGTGAGCCAACCTTCCCGTTCGACTTTGCGGTTTGCTTGTGGGGGCAAACAGTTTTCTCTTCACGACACAATTGCTGCTTCATATGATAGTAAAGAAAACCAAATATCGCATGTTAGATTTCTTGCATTATTGATGCCTTTTCTCAGGAAAAATGACACTGAAAGTACCAAAAATTATGTACGGTACTCACTTTAAGACCAAAAGTTCCTTTAGGATTACTTAAGTGCCAATTTTTTTTTTTAAAAACGATCATTTTAGTGCTAATTTTGATTTGTTTGGCTGAAAATCTACTGTGGCCTTTTTTCATTAATTTCTTAAGCTGACGTGACTCGTCAAAAGGTACAGTCAGCATCTAAAGCCATAAATGACATCATATGGTAGCTTTCCACCAAATACGAACCCTAATTTCCAAATTAAAAGAAAACCCCAATTTCACACCCTATTTTGATTTGCCCCCAAATTTAACATCTCAATCTTGCAAATGGAGGGTAGGGTTTCAGCAGCAGCTCACAACCCTAGCTTTTCCCCTTACAAGCCCTAATTTTATCTTACGAACCTTAATTTTTCCCTCCAATTGAGTGATACGAAGAGAGAAACACACCTTTTTTACCATAGATGATGAGCAAGCAATGGTGAACAGATTGTGAGTGAGGGCGGGTGTGCGATGACAAACAAGCAACGGCGAGTAAGCAACAAGGAGAGATGCAACACAGCCAGCCCTTTCATTCATGTTCAAACGACTTCACTTTTGCCATGGATAGGTGTCGTTTTTTTTTTTTCGTTATCCAGCTACATTGGACTAAGCAACATTGTTTTGCACATCCACATGGATTGGGAATTTCTTGTTGCTGAGACTGAAGTAATCTTTTTTTTTTTTTCAATTTGACACATTTTTTCACACTAAAATAAGCATTATACATAATTTTTAGTACTTTTAATGTCCTTTTTTTTTTCTCAAGACAGGAGTAGAAATGGGAAGGAGGGAATGTATGTATGGGCTGGTGGCCCGCTAGATAAACGAGGGGTCTGTCGTCTTCCTTTTTTTCTTCCTCTTTTGAGTTTTAATTCGCCATGAGAAACCAAAAGCAGTCACGTCATGTCAAAGGGGGAGGAGTCGACAGGCGGGAGGGAAGGGCGACTGCCGCGTCAGCGTCGGAGCAGCTCAGGCGATGGGCCCCGCCCTTGCCCCTCCTCTCCTCCTCTTAATGAAGCATCAACGTCTACCGGCCGTACCACGTGGACCTTGAGTTTAGCAACCGGCTGTCCTATTGACACATTTCCCAGATTGACAAGATTGGCATGTTGACAAGAGGAAAAGGCCGAACATAAAAAAATGAATATCAGGAAAAATTTTAAATTGATAGATCCACGACAAATTTTCTTCAAACTAATTTTTCGATCACCAGAATTTCCAAATTGGTACACACGTGACGTTGATATATTTGTGATAAATTTAATATATTGTAATTTCAATTAAATTGGATTAATACAAAAAAAATCACAAACTAGTACACATTTAATAAATAAAGAGGAAAACCCAAAAATCAATATATTTGTCAGCTATGACGTGTTATTCAATTCAAAGAATTTGACTACAAGATTTAACATAGACTAATGAAAGATAAATTTATCACAGGTTTATCAATCTAGCATTTTTCATGATATTAACCCAAAATTAAATAAAATGCAAAATAAAAGAGAGTGAGGTTCTCGTTGTAGCTTTTGATTGTGTCCATAATAGTTAATTATTAGGAGATTATTTGTGGCAAAATTGATTATTTAAAAGGGAAACATTTTTCTTATTATCGGTTTTCCTTTGTGTATCTCGAATTTTAGCATTTTTATTTTTTGGGATTTTAGCTTGAGCTATGTGAAAAACCAATTCTTCTATTTACGATGACTTGATTTACGTTGATCATTAATTGACCGTGTGAAAGATAATATCATTTTTCTCTCTCATCGATATCAAAGAAAGTTATTCAAATAGGTAATATTTTGATTGTCATTTACAATAAAATTGGATATAATCAAAGTTAAGATAGATATCAAATTGGATCATTTCAATTTGATTAGATCCTTTCAACTTCTAAATCATAAATAGATGAATAAACTAGACTTACAAAGTTTTTCCATTCTATTAACTGGCACCAACAGTGGATCCTTCACTTGAGAAATGATTTGATAGTTTCCACTTGAGTTACATCACATGCTCTTTACACTACAAGCCAAGAAAAAAAATGATGGTTCTAAGGAGGGAAAACAAAAGATTTGAGCCAAGAGCACCTTCATTTCTATATAACAAAAATGGTGGGTGTAAGAATCAACAACTGATCATGTTCTTCAAGTCACATGTTGCTTTCTACCATGTCTTTTAAAAAAAAAGTTTTATTATGATATTCCTCTACTTCGAAATTGACATATAAATGACTCAATTATAGAATCATGAATACTCATCTGTTTGGTTGTTGCATTAGTTTCTAAAGAAGTCTTAGAAATAATTCAATTTAACCCATGATTTCTTTTTATGGAATGAAGGCAAAACTTATGTTTGTTTATTACTTAAAAGTTTCTAAATATTAGGCAGAAAAAAGTTCTTTGTACTGAATTGATATTGCATCTTTAAGTAACTTGAGAGAAGAGATTCAACAATCTTATATATTATATAAATAAATAAATTAATTAATTAATTATATATATATCTACATGTAAAGATTGCATTTATCATCATAAATAATCCATCTTTGAGTTAAACCTGAACCGTAGTTATTGAATAGATATATAGATAGATAGAAACAATAATCATCTTCTTCTTCTGCAATTATTGAATAGATATATCGATAGATAGAAACAATAATCAGTTTCTTCTTCTACTTCTTCTTCTTCTTCATGGCAATGAAGTAGGAATATCTAATGTAGAATGTTTCAAATTAACAAATCTAATAGCTTTTTCAAAAGACCAAAAATCGTTACCAGTGAAATAGAATGACGATTCTGACCAAAAAAAAAAATAGAATGACGATAACAAATTAAGCATTTCCTTTTCCTTCAACCGTCGGCAGCTTAATAATTTTGATTTAAGGAAGGGGATCAAATATAGGTCATATGAATTACCCCAACTATAATATTGCATAGGCACCAAATCAAATACAAATTGAAATACCGACAAATGAGGTCAACAGAAAAGAGAGATACTATATGTATCATAGAGCGACAAGTTTATTTATTTATTTTTCCTCGGAGTACAAGATAAAATTAGAAAAAAAAAAAAACTAACCCACATTAATGTTTAAGTAATAAATCCTTTGATAAAATAAGAAGGGGGAAAAATAAAACAAAGAGCAAGTCAAAACTCAAAAACATGCGAGCCACTCGTGGTTAAAGGTTCTTCAGATACATGAGCAAATATAACTCTGTCCTATGCGGTGAATTGAAGATACACGAAGAGACAAAATTTGACTTTTCCTCACGTTATATCACGGAGTAGTCCTAAGCAAGAGCCGGAAACGCCCAAGGCCTATTGACACCTTTAGGTTTCTGCCCGAAAATGTTATAGAAGGGATTGACCTACCAGTTCTTGCTCGATGCTCGGCTACCAAGTGTAACTCGCAATGATATTTGAACGTTGTAACACATCAAAACTTCTCTCTCTTCTTACAATGAAACAGCGACAAATTCGACAATGTCACGCATACAGACCAGCTATCGACTTTGACTGACAAGACTCACTCGGCATTTCAATTGGTCTGATCTAGCACACGACCTTTATCCCTAGGATGGAAAGGCTAAGGCAGAGGACATGCATCACAAGACGGTGCATGAATGTTATAGCTCATAACCCGAAATCTGAAATCGTAAATAGGCGAAGATACCTCCTCTTTGTGAGCAGATAACGCGAAAATCCTTGTAACAGAGTTCCAGAAAGTTTTTTTTTTTTGGACCACAAGAAGGCCAGCGAAGAATGACCCATATATTAAGCTGTGGAACCCATGGAAGCGTCGGAACAAGCAAAACACATAAAAGTCACATGCATCATACTGGAATCACACATCAGTGAAAAGGAAAAGGATATTGCTTGATGAACTGTCATTGTACTTGTCAGCCAGGTAAATGCAAGGTAAATGCAGATTCAACACGGATGAGCCGTAAACATTCAGGCAATTGATTCATGGACACATGACAAGAAACCACCATTCCACCCCGTGAACTCTACTGACGAATAGTTTGAAAGCCGATGCTGCTTTGATATTTCGCTCATGGGTTCATAAGCAAAGCCCAAGTTTCCCATGGACCACGGCAATGGAATCCCCAACCACCTCAATGATGCTGGATAGATGGTCATTTAAATGCAAGAATAATCTTCACTAACATCAGAAAGTCGCAACCGTGTATCACAAGTCCGAAAGAAAGAATATGCTCGAGCAAATTACAGAAGCAAAATTCCTAAAATAGCTGATAACTCCCGATTTTTCTGCGATGATATCACTTTCTTACTATTTTGAGAGCCAATAGATTATAAGGAACAATGTACAGGCAGCAATAACAGCAGAGAGAATAAGAGTGTCTCTCGATCGCCGCCTTCTTATTGAGCCTGCATTAACCACTTATAAGTTTAATATATAATCAAAATAAAATAAGGGCAGAAAAGTTCCAGTGAAAGTTATCCAAGTACCTAGGATGCCACGAATTACAGGGAACTTGTCACTTAGGAGCTTCACTTTCCCTTGAACATCCCCAAAGAGACCCCTCTGAGAGCCTAGAGCTGCTCTTGTTGTTTGAGCTTGGCTAATCACATCATCTATCTGTGCAAACAAATATAAACTATCATCAAGAGGGTACATTATACAACTGCCAGCACATTGGGAAAACTTAGTCATTTAAACAAGCCTCAAAGAGATACTCTCGAGGGAGAGAACATCAGACTATTCATTTATCAGGCCCCTCTCAAATTTGAATCTTCTCTATCTGGAAACTGAAAATCAGTACGCTCATACAGATGAAACACATGTTTGCATATAGAGATACATTCAAGCAAGTTTTTTTTTTTGGTCAGACTTCAAGCAAGTTTATGTATCTGTATGTGCGTTCATAACTGCATACACGTAAACAAGAATTTACCAGTAAGATATAGTACTGCTCTGAAAGAATATCTGATACTATGAAATGATTGGTCACCACAAAAACGAAAAGAGAAAATCAAATTTGCTCATCTGATGGAAGGAGGGTAGAAGGAATTTGGCAGTCCAACACGAAAGGATTATATTGGTCTGCCATGAATAATCTATATCCACACATATCAATGAGCATTCATATGTGAAAGTGAAAAAAGGGAGAACACACGACACAGTGCACGCTAACTGCATCCTTATGATAATTCCCTTATATGAAAAGCAACTACCAAAACCCAGTATCCTCAAAGGTCGAGGAGAGGAAACTTGGGAGTGATATATGGACAAATGGTTAAACAAATCTCTTATAGGAGTACAACAGACAGAAAGACAAGTGCGTCACTCAGTATTCTCAAAGTGTCAAACAAATAAAAACTACCATATGTGCATATATCCTTCAGGCAGAGTTGCAGATTCTATTGAAGGAACCTATCCTAAATTCCGCGGGCAAAGCTTTATGTATTACAACATCAAATAGAATCTGTATAAACCAGACAGTTTTTCCAATAAATTGTACACTTGTCTAGTTACTCATCCCCATTTTAGATTACGTGGCACAAACTTTCACTTTAGTGCCTTCTCATATACTTTTTAGACTCTTAAAGTTTGGATCTTCCTTTTCATTACAAATCTGTAATCAAGCTGAGTAAATTTGGTTACATTGCTGCCCTTAAAATCAACCATCACTTGGTACATTAATTCACAAATCTTATTGTTTACTGGCTGCTATCATCTTATTTCATCCAATCTTGAGTAAATAAACGAGACCACTTTGATTGGTACACAAAAAGAAACATCCTTTCTTGAACATATGTACAATGACAAAAGGAATACAATGAGACTTACATGGGATATGCTTCCATGAATTGAAGCTCTTTCTCTTAGTAATTGCACTCGTGGAGACATACTCCCAGAAGCCTGCAAGGAAGCAAATTAGAGAGGTCTAAGGTCCTAAAAACAGAAAAAGGGAAAAGAAAACCAAGCATTATCAGATGTAAGTAAAGTAGGATCTTATAGATGCTCACCTTATACTCACTGATGTCATCCCTCACGGAACTGAGAAGTTCTGCATGTTCCCTCATTGAGCTGATGTTTCCCTTGATACGTCTGAACTCCTAACAAACAGAAATTTCCAACTGGACAATGAGATATTTATTATACAGCAGCATATTGTCTTTTATTACTTCAACAAGTGACAAATCCAACTTATTGAGCAGCTTACACCTGAAAAAGTGTTTATAGTGAGGAGGAAGAACTTGATAATGATTTTGTAAAAAATAGGCAGCATTTCCACCCAAAAAAATTGTTTCCAATGGGAGAATTAAAATGAATGACAATCTGTCAAGTGGCAAAACTTTAAAGCTTGGCGCAAATTCAATCTTCCACATCTTCTAGGCACTTTTGTAGTAATCTGACTGATCAAGAATCCAAATACATCACCCGGATGACAAGCCACAACTTCATGGATGAAATAACCAAGGAAAAAAAGGCCTAAAGATGCATTTTTCTATGAATGGTAAAGAGGTTCAGCAAATGAAGACTTTGCAGCTGAAAACTTTACGCATGAAACAGAGGGAAACTCTCTGATAATTTCAACTTTTACAGAGAACTCTAGCCTATAAACTGTCTACACCGTCTTAAACAGAAAGAACGTGGAGCACGCTTGGTATTTACTCAACATTAATGCAGCCGCCTAGAATCATTTTTGACCAGCCACATGAGCAAATTGAAAGTACAAGAATGAGATCCCATGAGCTTATTGATCAAGTTAATGAGATCAAGAAGTCAGAAGCACGCCAACAATGTCCAGACCCTTGGGCAATCCATCTTTTTCCACCCAATGGCATTCAGAAGGAGGTATTTAAGTCGTAAATCATGCGTTACTTAATATTTTATGAGAAGGAAACCCGAATTAGAGGAGTAAATGCAGAGCACAATATCCCACTAACCTTGTCAACTAGGTAAATAACAATTTGAAACTCATGTAGATGGCCTAGATGAAATAAGTTTGAACCATGTCATGGTAACCTTATGATCACCTATGAATGGAACTCTCTATATTATAATACATCTTTTTGAAAGATGACGCATTTAAAAACCTTAAGAACTCAAAGAGTAATTTTAAGAAAATGATGTACATCCTCTCAAGCAGAGTAGACAACAAAAATACATACGTCCATTGCTTTTAAAAGAGTTTTTTTTTGTAGTATGAAATAAAGATCTACTGATGTCGAAACTAGCAACATGATGGGCAAAGCATATTGGTGGAAGCTTGCACCAACAGCCAGCGATTTCATTACATCAAATAATCTCTAACCAGGGAGGGATCCGAGTTGGATGCCACTGTCAGAAAGCTATTAGGTCTACCACCAAAGAACTTTTCAAAAAGTTACAGACTAGCAGGCACAAGTTTGTAGTATATCTTAGTCACACTCATCACATCTCTTATGGCATGAAATGCTCACCAATGTGACGATATAGTATATTTTCAGGAACGTTGGAATTGGAAAAGTATAAAACAAAGGAAACCTGGGTAAACTCATGAAGGATGTCTCTATGTCTTGCCAACTTTTGAGTTACTGAGGTAGTGGGAGTAGCAGATGCAGCACATCTACTCATAGCCTCATTCGTGTCTAATAGTTTCTCAAGCAATGACTGGATCTCCATTTCCATCGACTTCCATGACCTGCTGGACCCAACAGTTGGTGACCCGGTGTCTACATAACCTGAACAACTCAATATCAGAGATAACTAAGAATTGAAGCTTTATTTATAAAGAATCCAGCAATGCTACCTGCATCTAAAAGAACACCTAGGAAACAAAGAACAGAAAAGAAGATATAGAAAAACATGAACAAAGTTCAGCAAGTACATTGTTAGCATTTGGCATTACAAATATGAGAGGAATACAATTATCCATCTTCAACTGAATTGTAGCTTAAGAGTTTGGTATAGGAGCAGATAAATATGGCTTGTTAGATTTCTAGAAAGACGGCGTGGTCATAATAACGTGTAAGCAACTCCATACTGATAAGGTAAAACATCCTGGATAAAGCAGACAATTGGCAAAAAGAAGACATTCATAACCAATTTGACCAATCATTGTAATGGGAATGACAAAGAATCCTGTTCCCTAGAATATGTTATTCTTGATTTGCAGATCTTTGCACTTGTCATTTTAAGAAGGACCATCCGGAAAGAATAAACTACCAAGGATGATGCTAAAGTAGGGAATTCACAGCATGTAACTGCAGGACAACACACAGAACCTGTCGCAGTGTTTTTAAAATCCTAAAATAGAAAGAGCAAAAGGGTAAAATTTCAAAACAACACTTCAAACAATAAATACCAAGCCGAATAACATTTGAGACCCATTCTTGTACTTTAGACAGAAACAGCATGAAAGCTGAAATGTAGTATTTCTTGCTTAATTCAGACAGAGGACCAAAGAGGACTTTGAAAGTGTTAGAATCCAACAGATATCTTATGCGCATAGCTAGCCAGTAACTAAGAACACCAATTCGTTGAGCTGTTTTCCAATTCAATTCGACGCATTGTGCTTGGATAATATCCACGCCGAAATTTCCCTAAGATGGAATTAGTCCTCTGAAGAATTCAAACTTGACTAGGCAGCAACCCATTTGTTCTTTTGCAACAGACAAGAAAACCGCCAATCGCCACATTCCAGATAACTAGCCACATTGCTGCTGCCCTACCAATCCACATTCGCGCGACCTCCCTCTCCCTTTGTTTCTTTCTCAATCTCTCATCATTCAACTAGAAAAACTGCAACTCGCTTCGAGGACTCGAACTGTTACAATCATCAGCGCACCAAACATAAATTCTACACAAAGCGATTTCGCTCCGATTGACAACAGGCGAGGAGCCAGCCTCAACTCACTTCAAGTTTTCGCATCACTAACGGCCTAAAACCCCCCCGCAAAGCGATCCCAATCTAGCAACCGCCAAAAACAAAAATCCGAAAATGCACACAGGTAAAAGAGCGAGAGTCGCCGTCATAGCGCATCGCGGAACGGCGAGGAGAGATCGAAGAAACAACCTCCTTGCGAGAACCTGGCCCCGAGCTTCGCATAGGAATTGAGCTTGACGTCGAGATCGCCCTCGATCTTCCTCGCCTCCTTCCTGAGCTCCTCCCAGCCGGCCTCCTGCAGCTCCAGGCTCGCATCGCCCACCATCGGGGATCCCCCGGGCTCCGGATCCTCCCGGACCGGAAAGCTCTCCCCCGACGCCGCTCTCCCGCGTCCTCCCGCGGATCGCCGCGACGGCGCAATGGGGGGGGCGGCCACCGGCGGCCCGCGCGATCGCTCACTCCGCGGCCGCCTCCGCTTTCCCGACGTGAACTTCGGACGTGGCTAGCTCGGAAGCGCCAGATCCTCTTCCACCGCCTCGCCGGATCTTCGCTTCCCCTGTGTACTCCGCTGGTTCGTTTCTCTCTCTCTCTCCCTTCTTCGATTCGTTGAAGGCCTGCGAGAGAGAGAGACAGAGACAGAGACAGAGGAGGAGAAATGGGCCTCTTATTGGGCCGGGTCGAGCCTTTGGGCTTGCAAGTCGGAAGCCCGCTTCCCGTGTGCGATCGGATCTGAAGTACTCCAAGATTGGAGCTCCAAGCTGTTTCTTAAGTATTGAGCATACTCAAGCTCGACTCAAGTAGGGGTGATCGGGCCCACAAAGACCGGTTTTGAAAAATTGATACCGGGAACCATCCATTGGTTCCACGAACCCATGGAACGAGTCAAATTGTTCCCACTCTGGAAAAGGACTAGAGAGCAAGCAATGAGATCATAGGCTAGAGGCGAGCGAGAGCAAGAATGATCGGGCCCACTCAGACCGGTTTTGAAACATTGATACTGGGAACCATCCGTTGGTTCCACGAACCCATGGAACGAGTCAAAATGTTCCCACTCTGGAAAAGGACTAGAGAGCAAGCAATGAGAACATAGGCTAGAGGCGAGCGAGAGCAAGAATGATAGAGGGAGTGATAACTGACAAGGCCAAACGTGATGTAGAGCAAGAGTGAGAGGGATCAACAAGGCCATAGGCCGCCAAAAGCAAGAGTGAGAGAAGGAGGGGGGGCCACGAGATGAGTGAGATAAGAGACGGAAAGAGACGAAGAGAAAATTATAGTTTTGATATGAAAATTTAAAACTTAATAAATTTTTAAAAAATTATACATATACTGGTTTAGGTGGCTTGGTGGGTAGTTCCACACCAAGAACCGAAAACCGGATCAATATTCACTAGTTCCAATAAAATGGAACTACGAATTGGATTGTTCCCATGAAAATCGCCAATTCCGAGCCGATTTGATCTAGTTTTGGGTGATTGCCAATTCTTTTACGCTCTTCCAAATTAGATACTCAGGCTCACCCGTTTTCAAATCATCTGCTCAAATCAAGCTTTGCGACCCTTCAGGCCGTTTGACTCAAGTATTTTATCATTAGTGGGGTAAAGATTAAAAAGAAGAAAAAAAGGTGTGGAATTGTTCATATCCGTGGAAATAGAAACAGTCGTATTTCCTTTTCAGTCTTGACTCGACAACGCGCGCAATTTCTAGGAAGCGACCGGGTCCAGAGCTAGAAGCCAGCTCGAATATCTCACCTAGTGACCCGAACCTTCGCTCTCGGTAACCCGAATCCGAAAACCCGAATTAGAATCAACCAGCCGGAGACTTCTCTGCACTCTCCATGCAATTTCTCTGCAAATTATCATAGCATTAGCTTAGGAAATTTTGCCAAGAATATGAGACAAGACCTCGGTTTCTTAGCCCGATCGTCACTGTCATTGCGGTCCAATAAAAAGGATAACTTGATGCTTGGCCATGGTCAGAACCGGTCCTACATTACTAGGTTCGGTTCTTGCTTGGTCGAACACGAGCAGGCAGGAGGAACGACGAGACAGGAGGCCTCGGCCTCAAGAAGCACCACTCCCAGGTCTCCAAGTGGGTTGCCGGCCCAGCGCGAGACCCCTCCCCGGGTTACTGCCGCCTCGGCGGGTTGTCGAGGCGGCCACAAGTGGCCAACCCCGTGTTGGAGCTCATCTCCTGGTGCCGCCGCCTGATGAGCAAGAGGGCCAGGTTTTTGCCCTCGGGTAGGCCCGCCGGGCCAGGTGAGGTGACCGTGGGTGAAGACCCGGTCGAGGAAGGAGCGGCGGCGGCAGAGGCGACAGTGCCTAAGGGTCACTTGGCCATGTACGTGGGTCGAAGAAGCGGCGAATTCCGCCGGGTTTTGGTGCCTGTTGTTGACTTCAATCACCCTTTGTTCGGGGACTTGTTGAGAGAAGCCGAGGAGGAGTTCGGGTTCAGTCACGGCGGAGGAGGGATCACTGTTCCTTGCAAGGTTTCGGAGTTCAAGAGAGTGAAGAGCCGGGTTGCCGCCGCTGCCGCCGCCGCCACGGGTTACAGTGGCCGGAGGAGCACTTGGAAGAAGCACCACCTAAGAGGAAGGATTTGAAGACTTTGAGCATCAAAGTTCGATTTTTTTTTCGAAAATTATAATCTTTACAGCTCAATGATCACATTGAGGGATTCCCCCTTTCGCATTTAAATGATCTATTTTTCGAGATGTATATAGCGAGTTTCAAATTGCTTCTCTTCTATTTGATCAAGTGGTGGATTTTTTTTTCTTTGGAAATGCATTTTAGTGGAGTTCAAATGTAATCTCAAATGAATATCATAAACACTTTTGATTTGCAATTAGTTAATATTCTTGTAAAAATAACCTTTAAGAAGCATCGATGCTAAAAAATATCAGAGTGTTATAGTGATATTTTATTTTCATTTTTGCCCAAACAGAAATAATATGTCGGATCGACTATCAATCATGAGATCAAGAGTTCGATTAATCTCGTAAGTGACCTGTAATGGTGTCGCTTGCTAACATCCCCACATTAAAAAACCAATTAAGTTAAGGAAGGATCTTTCTCATCAATTTTTCTTCTAATTAATTATATCATTAGCTAGAAAGATTGTGAAGAATATCCTATAAATCCTTGTTTCCCCAAACCAATGTCACTATCAGTGCAGTCTGATTACAAGATAGTAGGTGTGCTCTATGAGAATTGAATCGTGATAAAATTAGAAAAGGGTCCTTTTATTACTAGGTTGGTTCTTGTTTAGTCATTTTTTTATGTGGATCATTTTGTTTAGTTGATTTAAACTATCTTGTTATGAACCTTTTTTTCTTGTATTTATGAACTAGTAGTTCACCTAACATAGTGTGAAACATTGTGATTGATATCCTCATTAAAGTTGATGAACGCAATAACAAATTAAATACTCAACCATGGTTTCTATACTATACTAATTCAGGAGATTTAAAAGTACCTTCTTAGATACCGCCACATTATTTAAAGAGACCTAATGGGTAAAGGTTAAAAGCACTCGAATTTTCCTCGGCAAGATAATGTCACAAACCTTGCACAGCTTTCGATATTCAGTATTTCTCCTTTTGACGTGCATAAACAACATCTGTGCATGATAATCGTTTGAAATATGAGGTGTCGGCCTTTTGAAACTTCAATGTTATTAATACGAGAATGTTGAATAACGTGGATTTTGGATACTATTCCATATTTACCAATTCTTTTTACTAAGATTATCATCTAACTTACCCAAGGCCTTCAAGATAAAATGATCACACCTTGCAGGTCAATATCACCAAAAAGAATATAAAATATTCCACGAGACCTTGGTTTCCTAAAACCATTGTCATTGCAGTCCAATTAGAAGATAATTTGTATGCACCATGAGAGTAGAAGCGTGGTAAAATCAGAAAAGGTCCTTCATTACTAGGTCAGGTTCTTGTTTAGTTAATCATTTTTTTTTTTGGGATAATCATGTGTAGTCGATTTAAATTATCTTGTAATGATTCTTTTTATTTGCTTACGAACTAGTTGTTTTCCGCACATATTATGAAAGACCGAGTGCATGTACCAATTGACAAGTGATTAGTACTCTCAATTATGGTGTTTTACTGTATTACTATATGAGATTTAAAGTTACTTTTTTAGATATCACCAGATCATTAAGAAAGATCAATTGCGGTGAGGTTAGAAAATACTCGATTTTTTCTCAACAAAATATATTCACAGACATTGCACCTCTTGAGTATTCCTTATTTATCCATTTGACGTGCAAAATAGGGAAGATGGTTAAAAAAATTCTACTATTGCCAATTAATACCTAAATATTTTCACATTTTGTCAATTGAATTCATAGGGTTAATTTTGGCCACGAATCACTTACATAAAAACTGGCCATCCTACATAGCACGAGCAACACTAACATAAACAAATTTTAATAATGTTATTAATATTTTCGAATTTATTTATTTTTCCTTTTTTTTTTTATTTTCCTTCTATCGTTTTTTCTTTTTGCCTTTCTCTTCTTTTCTTGTTTTTTCTTGTTTTTTATTTTTCCCTTTTGCCCTCTGACGAAGGTCGTCAACCTCAGGCAATGGTTGCACTTGATGGCCTTGGGGCGAGGATCACTTGGTCTTGGGCTATCGAGGGCCCCTCGTTGGATCGGGTGAGGGCCTCATCAGCCTAGGCTTAGCCATCCAGGCTCAGCCATCCCTCACTTGAGATCGATGAGGGCGGTCCTCGCTTGAGGTTAGACCTCCACTTGCCATCGACAAGGCCCAATGATGGCCGACGAAGGGAAAGGAAAGAAGAAAAATAAAACTAGAGAAAAGGAAGGAAAAAATTAAAAAAAAAAAAGAAAAGAAGGAAAAGAGAAGAAAAGAAAACATTTGAAAAATTATAAAAATTGTTCATGTCAGCATCAACCGTGTCACGTAAGATGGTTGACCATGGTTAGTGTTTACGTAAGTGATTTCCAACTCTATGAATTCAATTGGCAAAACATGAAATGATTTACGACTCAATTAGTAAAATTAAAAGGTTTATGACTGAATTGGTAAAAATGCAATAAATTTATGATTTTTTGGATAATTTTCTCTACAAAAATTTATATTACACACCACCGCCTGCGGTGGCCTAGCTGGATAAGAGCCCCCATGACATCTATCCAGGATGGAGAGGTTCAAATCCCGCAGGACGCATGGGATCTTAAGTGCGACGTCGATGTGGTGGGTCCTCCGCTAGCATCGCCTTAGGGTTTACCTGCCGGCCGCCGACTGTACGGGGTTCTCTGGGTATCAAAAAAAAAAAATTATATGACACGATAATCATTCGAAATACTATGTGTCTGCCTTCTCAAAATTTAGTTTTATTAATATGAAAATATCAAATAACCTAGATCATGGGTACGAATCCATATTTATTAATTTCTTATTTTGAGAGTGTTATCGTGTATCTTAAGACCAAAACCCACATCTTCTAGATGAATATCATCCCCATCTCGAAGATCAATATCACAAACTAAAGAATGTCGATGCCAGCTAAACTTGAAGGGGACCGAATTCCATTAATTATTTCTACAAATTTCCGCGTTAACTACTTTGTCCAAAGGGCCGAAGCTTCTCCTTTCTTTTTTCCATTGACTATGTACAAGTTATCACGTCAACTTTCTTTTCTTTTTTTAACAGGTATCTTATCTCTTTCCCTATATAAAAAACCCCCTAATGACCCTTGCAAAGAATGCAATTCTTCCCTTCACAAAGCAGCAGCTATATACCACAATCTCAACACCGTTTACCCTCACCCTTCAAGATCATCTTCTTCATCATCAGGAAAGCCATGTCGAACATCCCCACCTCCCTCTCCGAATCCTCCCTCACCGCCTTCCGCCTCGCCATGTCAGTCGCCGACCCGTGGCCGTTCGCTTGACTGCATTGTCTCCTCTCTCGCGCTTTCTTTCGTGTTCATCCAGTCAATTTTTTTTTTTGGTTATAATCGAGGCATAGTCAAGATCCACCCAATTTAGGAGTCGTGATCATGAGGAATAACAAGACGAGAGGCTTCAGCCTCAACAAGCACCTCTTCCGGGTCTCCAAGTGGATCATGGGTCGGACCCAAAGCCCCTCCCAAGGTTACTGCCGCCTCGGCGCGTCGCCATCGGGGCCACGCACGATCAATCCTATGTCGAAGCTCCTCTCTTGGTGCCGCTGCCTGACGAGCAAGAGGACCAAGTCTTTATTCTCTAGCAAGCCTGTCGGGTCGGGCTACGTGCTCGAGGGTCAAGACCCGCTTGAGGAAAGACCCACGAAGATGACGACGACGGTGCCTAAGGGCCACTTGGCCGTGTACGTGGGTCGAACGAGTGGCGAATTTCGCCGAGTTTTAGTGCCCGTGGCTTACTTCAATCACCCGCTGTTCGGGGACTTGCTGAGAGAAGCCGAGGAGGAGTTCGGGATTAGTCATCGTGGAGGAGGGATTACCATACCTTGCGAGGTTCCAGAGTTTGAGAGAGTGAAGAGCCGGGTCGCCGCTGCTGGTTATGGTGGCCGGAGGAGCACTTGGAAGAAGCACCTTTGAGGATGGATGAGGAGGTCATTGGGCATGAACTATGTTTATGATGATGACGATAATTATTGTAGATTGTGTATTGTGATGAAGATCGTTGGGATTTATCTAGAAAGTTTTAATCTTTACTATTTACTAATCATGTTCAA
Organism: Eucalyptus guilfoylei; assembly: GCA_016097605.1. Classification (NCBI taxonomy): domain Eukaryota; kingdom Viridiplantae; phylum Streptophyta; class Magnoliopsida; order Myrtales; family Myrtaceae; genus Eucalyptus; species Eucalyptus guilfoylei. The sequence continues at coordinate 23,866,822 of CM027863.1, read as the reverse complement.
GGATTCTTCTTTTCGCAGTTAAAACGATCCTTCTTGAGATGTGTAGACTCCACTAGAAGGTACTTCCAACGAAAACCCACAACTAGAAATCTAAAACCATGATCAAATAGTAGAGAGCAATTCGAAAAATGCAATCTTGAATGCATATAATCGCATTTATTTGATTTGAAAATTGCTATTATTCTTGTAAATATAACCTTTTAAGAAACCTGATGGTAAAGACATATCAAAGCGTGATGATTCCAATTAATTATGGGATGACAATCGTTATGTCGATATTTCTAATTTTGCCCAAATAAAACCATTTTAATTAAGCATGGCTTGTGAAATAGTTTGTGGGAGATGGTTGGAAACATTGACCTAGTGACGAAAGGATTTATTAATAATCATAAGATCACAAGTTTAATTTATATCGTAATTAATAATCATAAGATCACGAGTTCAATTTCTGTCGTAACCGATCTCCCTAAAAGCTCCGTGTTTGATTTAGCTGCTAAAGGGGAGAATCAATCTCCAGCGATTGTCAAGTCCAAATGGCACTTCCCCAGGTTAGGAAACCAACCAAGTCAAGCAAGAACCGTCTGATGCTTAAATTTTGGGATATTACTCGTCGGTCTGACCGACTCCGCACTCTCTCAACAATTTCTCTCCAAATTATTATATCATTTGCTAGATATTTTGTGAAGAATATTCCACGACGCGTCCGTTCATTGAACCGATGTCATTGTCAGTGCGGTCTAATTTGAAGACGGTTGGCATCTTCTATGGGAAATTGAAGGGAGGTGAAATCAGGAAAAGCTACTTAATTACTAGGTCCATTCTTGTTTAGTTGATTTAGAATATATTGTCATGATTCTTTTTATTTGTTCAGGAACCTGCCCGTTTTACCAAAATATTATGATAGACCAATTGCACACACCAATTGAATTGACACATACACTGAGGTTAGAATTCTAAACCATAGTGTCTTTATCACACCGATTTAGCAGATTTAAAGTTATCTTCTTAAATACAAACAGCCCATGACAGGAGATCTAACGGGTAAAGTTCAAAAACACTCAAATTCAAAATATATTCTCCAATCTCGCGCACAACTTTCGAGTACATATTATATCTCCTTTTAATTTGTATCCGTGAATATCATCCGAAATACCAAAGATCATCCTTTCCAAAATTTAATGTTATTAGTATGAAAATGTCAAATTACTTGGGTTTCGGATCCGAATCCATCATTTTATTTTCTTTTTTGCTGAGGTTATCATCTTGTTTCTCAAGCCCTAAACCCACATCTTCAAGAAAAAATCATCACGTCTGCAAGATCAATGTTACAAAAAAAGAATGTGAACATCACTTGAATTTGAATATCGAGCCTCCAAAATGTCAATTTTTTAGTAATTGATTCCGACGTAATGTGACTACCTCTCCCCGATATTTTCGAAGGGCATCCAATTCCATGATATTTCTGCCACTTTCCGCGTGAACTGTTTTTTTCCAATGGGGCGAAGCTTCTCCTTTCGTTCTTTTTCTTTTTCTTTTTTTTGTTCTTCTCCCATGACTATGTATATATTACAAATTATCGTGTCAATTTCTCTTAATTTTCTTCAATTCCTTTCCCTTTATAAACAACCACTGATAACCCCTGCAAAGAGTGTAATCCTTCCTCACAAAGCACAGCTCCATAACACAATCTCAACCCCGCTGCACCATCGTCTTTCTTCAATATCAGCATCAAGAAAGCCTTGCCGAACATCCCCACTGCCTCCCGCCTCGCCATGTCGGTGGTCGCCCGCCAGTGGCCGTTCTCTTAGCCGCACCATTCCCTCCTCCCCTTGTTGGACTCTCTCGTGCGTCCAAAGAACCCTACACTTTCGTTCCGCCTTTCGCTCAGGTTCATCTGCTCGAATTTGCTTCTTTCTCGATAGTCAAGGGCACGGGCGGCACCTGCACAATTTACTAGCCGTGATCATGAGTAATAACAAGACAAGAGGCTTCAGCCTCAACAAGCACCTCTCCTGGGCCTCCAAGTGGGTCGCTGGCCGGACCCGAAGCCCCTCCGCAGATGGCTGCTGCCTCAGCGCAATGCCATCGGGGCCATGCACGACCAATCCCATGTCGAAGCTCCTCTCCCGGTGCCATGGCCTGACGAGCAAGAGGACCAAGTTTTTATGCTTGGGCAAGCCCGTCGGTTCAGGTGACATGCCCGCGGGTCAAGACCCGGTTGAGGAAAGACCGGCTGCGAAGATGGTGCCTAAGGGCCGCTTGCCTGTGTACGTGGGTCGAAGGAGCGGCGAATTTTGCCGAGTTTTAGTGCCTGTGGTTTACATCAATCACCCGCTGTTTGTGGACTTACTGAGAGAAGCCGAGGAGGAGCTCGGGTTCAGTCACCGAGGAGGAGGAATCACTATACCTTGCGAGGTTTCAGAGTTTGAGAGAGTGAAGAGCCAGGTCGCCGCTGCCCCCGGGAACTGTGGCCGGAGGAGCACTTGGAAGAGGCGCCATTTGGGGAAGGATCTGGAGACATTGAGCACCAAATATATATGATGACGATGACGATAATACATGTAGATTGTGAATTGTCATGAAGATCATTGAAGATAATTTTAATCTTCATTCTTCAGCAATCACATTAAAAAGTTCTTTTTTTTTCGCATTAAAATGTTGTTTTTGGAGATGTATACGCTATATAGCATGTATCAAATTGCTCTCTTCTATTTGATCCTTGTTCTAGACTTGCGGTGTTAGTAGGTTTTAGTGGGGTGTAAATGCAATCTCGAATGAATATAATGCATATATTCGATTCCAAATGATTTCTCTCTCAAAAGAAACTTTTAAGGAACATCAATGCTAAAAAATTGTATGATCCCAACTAATTGAGGCGTGAAAAGCAAGAATCCTCTGATGCTTAATTCTTGGGATATTGCTCTGAGGAAGTCACTCCAGTACTGTTATTGTAACATGATCCAGGTGTAATTGTAACCCGGCTCATCGACACTGGCTCTGGCAAGACCAATTGCTACTCCATGTGATCATCGCTTCCGCTGGAACATCTTTTGATGGTTCACATACAAGACTGCATTTGCGCATCATGAGTCTTGAGGAGCGTCCTGCCCTCACCAAAACTTAACGCGAGAACTGTTCCGTACGGGAGTATCTTCAACTAAAGAAAATTATTGCAGATGAGCTTAGCATTACTAGCAACAACAACCCAATTGATGAGGACGACTTGACTCTGCCCACAGAACCACTTTGACTTCGGTCAGGGCCGGTTCATGAACCTGGTACGTCTCATCACGTGCCATCGGAACTGCGGAATTAATCCATTCGTTCAGACTGTGAAGAGCCTGATGAAGTCGCGATTGGAGACTGGTCGAGCTTGAGAATTTCCTGCCAACCACTTTGACATCACCTGCATCCTCTTCTGAAAGTCTAGCTCTTTACATGTTTATTCCGAACAGCACGAGTTCTTGACGCGAGCCGTCTCAGTGTAATAAAAGTCATGCTCTTCCGTTCCGCGTTTCCAATTCGTCTAGCCGTTGACCTCTTTTGTCTAATCAATACTGATGTGGGGGCTCCTTCTCAAATGAAGTCGGTTGATGAGTTTAACTAGTATGTAAACTTTGTTTGGCACCAGACAAAATACATTTAGTTTTATCCCGTCAAGCAAGTCCAACAATTCTTCTCTGTTCCATAAATTCAAAAGATTTGTGGAAAATTATGTCCAAACTTCCATTATGTCTATCTACTCTGGTGATGGTCAAAATTCTTTGCATGCAGACACTTCATCTCCACGTTTTTACCTTCGTCTTCCTCCGTCAACCCCTCCAGAGGCAACTCGTCTTCAAGTGAAATTTCTGCAACAGGTCGCCTTACCTGCAGTCAATTCTCCCCAGTCTCTATTGGATGAACCTCCATTCTTGGAAACCACAAAACTTGAGAATTCTTTGCCAGTGCCTACCATATCTTCACTCACTCAATCTCAACCACAGTCAATGATAGACCTCCTGTAAAACGAATTCATCCAATGATCACCGGATCAAAGAGTTACAGTTTAAAGCCTAAACAAATCTGTGCAGCGACAAAACATCCCACTGCAGATTCCACTATACCAACTTGTGTTTCTAGGTCTCTCAAAGATCTGCATTGGCAAATTGATTCAATGCCCTACTCCATAATGGAACCCGGGAAATATTCCCTCATCCTTCACATCACAGTATATCATTTGAGAAGTTTAAGAGTGTTGTAGCTGTGACGTCCAGAGAATGAAAAGCTACACCATTTATTCTTTCCAACAAAACTTTTAGTGGATGGTAATAATGTCAAAAATGCCTTCTTGTTAAGACAGCACTGACAATTACACTCAATCCTGGCTTTGTGAGTACCAGGTCAAATGCGCCTTGGGCAGCATCAGTTGCATCAGCTACACCAATTCCACAGTTCGCCTTCTTTAAAGCTGGTGCATCATTCATGCCATCACCGGTCATCCCGCATGTGTGCTTCCCTTCTTGTAGCCTATTCATAATCTCAGACTTGTGCTCTAAGATCACCCAAATTATGCACCCTCGATACTTCCCCAATATCGATGAATTCCAATCTGCTCCTGGTTGTACCTCCGTATGAACCAATTGGTGGGTTTCCGTATTCTTTGACTCTACTTATAAAGAAGCCGCTGAGTCCGTTTCGAGTCGAGTGAAATCACTTTATAGTCATTCTAAACTTAAAGCTGCAGGCAAAAAAGTAAAGAAGACCTCTAATCCCAAGGACCATATAGAACCGTCCAATTGAAAAGCATTGGGGCAAGAATCGTCGACGGATGACAAATAAAAAATTATGTTTTAGGAGGATTCTTCAACATTGGTTGTTGAAATTGAGTCTGCTATGAGTTCAAAGAGAAATATCAAGGAAAATCCACCAAAGGTAGTTGTCTTGCTTTTTATCTCTTCATCTTGTTCTTACATCTTATATTTTCCTAAATGCGCTCTCCCTTTTGGTGATTGCTTCTTAATCTAGGGGTGTCAAAAACTGAACCGAAAACTGAACTGAACCGTTTTGAAAAACTCGATTTTTTTCGGTTTGGTTTTTATTTGGTTCACTTCTCATTAAAAACCAAATTTTTTTTTAACTGGCTCAATTTATCGATTCGGTTAACCAAACCAAACCGACAAAATCTAAATTTTTTCCTTTTTTTATTTTTTTTAAAAATCATTTTTTGATTTCTTTTTCTTTTTATTTTTTTTTATTTTTCTTCTTCTTCTAAATTGGTCGGTCGCCGGCCATGGTGGCGGCCGGCACGGCCAAAGGTGAGCTCGAGCCTCGCTTGATCTAGCAAGGCCAAGCTCACCCAATGCCGACAAGCTCGAGCCCTACCAAATCCAATCACCTGGGTGGGGCTCGAGCCTCGCCAACGTTTGCGACCTCTGGCGAGGCTCGAGCCCCACCTAGCTCGCCAAATTTGGCTGGGCTCGAGCTCGCCAGCGTTAGGCGAGCTCGACCTCGCCAGATCAGGCGAGGGTTGACCTTGCCAAAATCTGGTGACGCTTGAGCTCACCTCGCCGCCGCTTGAAGAAGAAGAAGAAGAAAAAAAAAAAAGAAAAAGAATAAAAGTAATTAAAAAATTGATTAAAAAAATTAGGGAAAAAAACACAAAAGTAAAAACCAAAAATCCAAACCAAATTGGGATTTCGGTTTAGTTTGGTTTCGGTTCGGATCGGTTTTCAATTCATTTCAATAAATTTTCTTATCGGTTCAATTCGGTTCGGTTTTCCAAAAACGGAACCGAACCGAACCGAACTATTTCCACTCCTATCTTAACCAACAAGGTTGACTCCTCCAGTTACTAGAGGGTCCCGACTGAATGAACTTTGCACTTTACAAGATGAGGAAGAATTGGATGCAAGCACGCTTTTCAAGAGGAAGAGAAAAAGAATGAAGTGTTTTCTATGACATTTATCTTGAAAAGTTATGTAGAATCATATTAAAAAATTGCCCAATAAAGTTATCGGAGCGATGAGTTAGGTACATCGAAAGTTTTGGCTGATCAGACTCATTGCAAGAGACTATATAAGAGGAACATGCCCTAACAGCATGGTTACTCCTATCTTTGGGATGTTTCGTATATTCTATGACATTCTTCTCTAAAAGTTATGCAAAATCATATTAATAATTGCCCAAAAAATTTATGGTAGCGATGAGTTAGGCAGATCGGAAATTTTGACCACTTAAATTCATTGTAAGAGAATGAATAAGAGGAGACATGCCATCATCATGGTCACTCATTTTTTCAAGATTTGGCCTATTCTTATCCTTTCAAATGGGTTTAATGTCTATCAATGTTATCCAACATAAATCTTATATCTAGCTCACGTCCTCATGACACATGGTAATTTTCCTTGGCATGTGTCCTCATGACACATGGTAATTATACCAACCATTGATTTCACTAAACTTAGATACCCATATGGAATAATCTCGCTCTTTGATTGTTGTAAGCGTTTCACTATGAATAGCCAAATTGATTCATTCATTTAATAAATTTTTTTGAAGAAACTTCACCATCAAGAACTCCAAGTATTAAATGATAGCTTGAGCAAGATGAACAAGACCAACATTGTTAAATTAATTTCTCAAGTTTGAATTTGGATATTGATTTGTTAGCCGAATTTGTTGAGAAATATTTTTTTATACGGATTTAAATCTCATGCGTGGAAGACGTCTTCTACTGGAGGTGAAATATTGCATGCTAGAAGACAAAAGATTTGGACTCCTTATAGATGCACAAAAGAGAAAATAAAATAAAGTAAAAAAGAAGGGTTTCTATCTTTTTGTACCTGTAAAAGACTAATCCTTATTAGAGTCATTCGTGGAGGGACCCAGAGTCAAATTGTTGACTCCTAGGCACAACATAAAGGGTGAAAAAGAAATAAATAAAAAAGGAGGAGGAATTAGCACGTCCAAAAGAGCGCCGCTCACGAAGAAAGAAGAACACGAACCCGTATGGAAAGAAGAGAACAAGCATACGAATTCTCGATTTCGACGTACGTGGAGAGTTTTTTCTTTAAGCTTGAACATGTGGTGATTTTGTGTCATCAGTTTACGTTCAAGTGAGTTGTTTATTTATAAGCACTTTAGGTTTTGGCTTAAATCTAAATATGGGAAACACTCGAGTATGTGAACAATTATAAACTCTGATTTTCCAAATATAGTTGATTATTTGTTGTAGGGTCATGGATGTAAATACCAATAATCGAATCGAACCACGTAAATCTTTGATGTCCTTAGTATTTCTGGTTTATTTCTCTAGTGATTTCTCGTTGACTTAAATTACAAGATCCTGTTGTTTTTGCATATTATATTTTAATAATTGGTATCAGAGCTTGGGATCGGATTTCTTGATTGTGATTTAGAGTTTTTGTTTGTCTTATAATTATCTAGAAATTATGTTATTGCAATTTTGTCTGAGAGGAAGCTAAAATTGAAAATTTTAATGAAAGGAACAACTTTGGGTTATGGAGCATTAAGATACAGGCGTTTTGACAACTCAAGGTTTGGCCAAGGCACTGGATGGTGAAGATGAGTTGACGCTTATAATGAAAGCCTTTGAGAGGTTAAAGCTAATGAAAAGAGCAAAGTGCACAATCTTGTTGAACTTGTCGGATGAGGTTTTAATAAAGGTTACCGAGGAAAAGGATGTTGTAGCAATGGGCAAAACTTTAGGCACTCTATGTAAAAATATTGTTTAAACAATCACCTGTACATGTTGAAGAGGATATTTTCAGTTTAGATATACTGAAGGTACATTTATCAGATACCACATGGATGAATTCAATAAACTCACGATGGATTTGAATAACGTCGGTAAGATATTTGATGATAACGAACAAGGCATGATGTTGATAGCTTCTTTACTAGAGTCATGAGAGCATTTTACTGATTCACTGTTGCAGAGGCATACTATGATTAACTCAGAAGAGGTAAAGTCCGCCTTGTTCTCAAAGGAGTGGTAGAGAAATTTGCAAAATGACGGTTTGGCACAAGGAGTAGCACAAGCACTAAGGATTCTGGATAGAGAATAACATCGAGGGCCTAGTAGAAGCAGAGGTAAAAGCAAATCGAAATCACACCATAAAAAGTCCAAGGGATGTGTGAAGCGCTTTGAGTATCACGAGGAGGGGCATATAATGAGAGATTGTCCGAAAATGAGGAATAAAAGTGATAGGCAGAATGCCACAAGCAATGTGGCGAACGTTGTCGATGGGAGCATTAGTGATGCAAAAGTTGTTTTATGTGTGACTAGCTCGTCAAAAGATGCATGGGCCCTGGATTCAAGATGTTCTCATCATATGAACCTCATAAGAACTCGTTTACTACTTACCAGGATACAAATATGATGTGTTCAATCGGTTCAAGAAATTCAAGGCATTGATTGAGAAACAGTCAAATAAACAGATCAAGTGCCTAAGAATTGATAATAACATAGAGTTTTATAGTAAAAATTTTGCCAAGTTTTGCGAGAGAAAATGGATTATGAGACACCGCATAATACTTAGGACACTACAACAGAATGGCGTGGCAGAATAGAAGAACATAATTTTGCTTGAGTGAGCTCGATGCATGCTTTCGCATGTAGGACTTAGCAAGGAATTTTGGGCCGAAACAATGAACATGACATGTTACCTGGTTAATCGACCTCCATCATCTACTATCGAGTAGAAGACTCTTAAGGAAGTATGGTTAAAACAACTTGTTGATTATTCTAGATTACATATATTCGGATGTTATACGTATGCTCATGCGAGTCATGGTAAACTTGAGCTAAGGGCGAAGAAGTGCATATTTTTGGGTTATGCACATGGGGCAAAAGGCTATTGGTTATGGTGCATCGATCCCAAATCACCCAGTTTTCTAATCAGCAAAGACGTGATCTTTGACGAGACTGCAATGCTTCAACAAATGAGTTCAGAGACACAATCAGCAGAGCAGACAAATCATTATGTCATTAGTGAGGTGGAGCTTCATGTGGAGACTCCGAAGACATCAAAGGTAACAGAAGTTGAGAATACATATGAGGACGCAGTACCTGCAGTTGGTGATAGTGGACAACTAATACAGCTGTAACACACTATAGCTGTAGACAGACAAAGAAGACAAATAGCCGCAGACAAACAAAGAAGACAAATTAAATCACCGGTACGTTATGATTATACATATATTGCTTATGCATTAACTGTAGGTGATAATGTAGAGAAAGACGAGTCTTCATTTTACTCTAGGGTGATGGTTAGTTCGGAGTCATTGTAGTAGCTAGGGGTTATGAGTGAAGAAATGGAGTCACTTCATCAAAATCAAATATGGGAGCTGGTCAAAGTACCCAAGACCCAAAAGATTGTCAGAAGTAAATAGGTCTTTCAACGAAAAGAGGGCATTCCTAATATCGAGATAGCGAGGTATAAGGTGAGACTTGTGACAAAGGGGTATACACAATAGGAGAGCATTGACTACAATAAGGTGTTCCCTCTTGTGGTAAGACATACTTTTATTCGTGTTTTACTTGCCTTAGTTGCTTTGCTGGATCTCCAATTAGAGCAACTAGATATGAAAACTGAGTTTCTTCATGGTGAGTTGGAGGAGCGGATTTACATGAGGCAGTCGGAGGGATTTGCTATTCTGGGTAAGGAATATCATGTTTGCTTGTTGAAGAAACCTTCGTATGGGTTGAAATAGCCTCCTGGGCAGTGATATAAGCGTTTTTATGTTTTCATGGCTAAACAAGACTACTCAAAAAGTCAGATGGATAGATGTGCTTACTTTAGGAGATTAAAAAATGGTTCTTTGATTTATCTATTATTTTATACTGATGATTTGTTAATAGTAGCTAAAAATATGTCTGATATTGATGTGTTGAAGAGTCAGTTCAATGCTGAATTTGAGATAAAAGATTTAGGTACTACAAAGAAAATATTTGGTATAGAGATTTTGCGTGACAAGGTTGTAGGAGTTCTATGTCTATCTCAAAATAAATATATTGAGAAGATTGTGGCACGTTTTAATATGTAGTCGGCGAAATCTATAAGTACACTTTTAATGAAGCACTTTAAACTTTCAGATAAATTATCATAGCACATTGAGGAGGAGGAGGAGCATATGTCCCGTGTTCCTTATTCTCATGCCGTGGCTAGTATTATGTATGTTATATTATGCACTAGGCCTAACATTTTACAAGCTATGAGCGCGGTTAATCATTGTATAAAGCATCCTGGTAAAGCTCATTGGGAAGCTGTGAAGTGGATCTTTAGATATTTGAAGAGGACAACAGATGTGTGTATAGTATAGAAAGGGATAGCAATGGCAATGAGACCACTGGTGGATTTGGATCATGTCGATGACTTGGATGATTGCAGGTTTTTAGCAGGGTATGTATTTATACTAGTGGTTAGTGTAATTAGTTGGAAAGCATCCTTACAGGATTACATTACCTTGTTTTCGATTATGGTAGAGTACATGGCACTAACATTTTTAGTGAATGAGGCAATATGGTTACAAAGTTTGCTCTCGAACTTTCAATTAGATTAGAAAAGTGTTGATATACATTGTGATAACCAAGATGCGATATATTTAGTATATAATCTAATTTATCACGAGTGAACGAAGTATATCAATATCAGGTACCACTTCATCCGAGATGTCTTAGCTAAGGGTGATATTATTGTGGAAAAGATTGCTACAGCAAATAACAGTAGACATGATGACTAAGTCTGTTCCTTTGGCGAAGCTCAAGCTCTGCTTAAAGTTAATTGGTGTCTGTGGAGAATGAATGTCTGTCGTGGCGTTAGAAGAGCAGCATGGATGATGGGCACTATAACTTTACTTCAAAGTTGAGCTCAGGTGAAGAATTGTTAAATTAATGTCTCGAGTTTGAATTCGGATATTGATTTGTTAACCGAATTTGTTGAGAAAGATTTTCCTGAACAGATTAAAATCTCATGCATGGAAGACGTCTTTTGCTGGAGGTGAAATATTGCTCGCTAGAAGACAAAAGATTTGGACTCCTTATAGATGCACAAAAGGGGAAATAAAATAAAATAAAATAAAAGATAAGGGTTTCTATCTTTTTGTACCTGCAAAAGACTAATCCTTATTGAAGTCATTCGTGGTGAGACCCAGAGTGAAATTGTTGATTCCTAGGCACAATATAAAAGGTGAAAAAGAGAGAGGAGAAGTAGCACGTCCAAAAGAGCACCGCTCACGAAGAAAGAAGAACACGAACCCATATGGAAAGAAGAGAACAAACATACAAGTTCTCAGTTTTGGCATATATAGAGAGTTTTTTTTGTTTGAATTTGAATGCGCGGTGATTTTGTGCCGTGAATTTACGTCCAAGTGAGTTGTTTATTTATAAACACTTTAGGTTTAGACTTAAATTCAGGTGTAGGAAACACTCAAATATGTGAGCGATTGTAAAACTATAATACTCATATTATAGTGAATTATTTGCCGCTGGCTCTCTCCGTGAATGTAGATACTGATACTTTGAACGAACCATGTAAATCTTTGATATCCTTATTATTTCTCGTTTATTTCTAGGTGATCTCTCGTTGATGTAAATTATAAGATCCTGTCGTCTCCGTGTATTATATTTCAACAAACAGGATGATGAATTATGGTAAAGAATGGTCGTGATGCTAAGTATCAAGCCGCGGATGGGCTAACATTACAAGTCACAATAGCTAACCACCTAATAAAAATCTTCTAGAATCTAAAGGATTGGCATCTACTTAAAGTTCATAAGACAATCAATTGAATGTGAAAAAACTACAAAATGAAAAATGGAAGGCAACACAGTCACGATTCTGATCTATTCTATGAAACGCTGAGACATAAAGAGAATATTCACTAATCTCGCTCGTGAACAAATGTCTCCATTAGGGTGGGAAATTCCTTGCTTAGTTTTTTTATCACAAATGTCTAGATTGTCCTAAAAATATCACCAACGTGGCAAGAAGCACTCACAATTCTATAATGCAATGAATATTACCTTATAACTAAACTTAGATATATGATAAGGTAAAATTTCAAGATAAATCATCGGTCTAACATCCTTTTGGGGGTGATCAATGATAAGGTAGAAGTTCGGGACATTATTTTGGCGAGTTACATTTTAAAGCCTAAACAAATCTATGGAGCAACAAAACATCCCGTTACAGATTCCACTATACCAACTTGTTTTTTCCAAGTTATCATGCAAATTTAATTTTTTTTCGGAAAATAAGTTAAAATGACTCATTAGTTTTGATGTGATCCCACCGGATAGTTTTGCGGTATATAAAAAAAAAAAAAAATTCACTCGAAGAGTATACCAGATTAATGGTATATACTATCTTGAAGTTTTACCCCAAAATATGTGCAGTCACAAAACATCCTGTTGCAAATTCCATTATTACCAACATATGTTTTTTAGGCTCTCAAATACCCGCATTGGCGAGCTGCCATGACAAATTCATTGCTCTATTTAGTAATGGAACAGGGAACTAGTCCCTCATCCATCATATCACAATATAATCGGTTGCAAATGGGTATTTTCGTGTCAAAAAGGTGTCCAGACGTACCCATCGATTGCTATAAAGGGAGACTTTTTGCTAAATAATTTCATCTAGAGGTGAGTATCAGTCTAGGGTCAATCCTGGACCGACCTTGGACCGGCCCAATCCTGTTGATAGTGGTCCAATTTCCAGGGAGATTGAGTCAGTCATTGGTTTTAGGAATCTTGAACCAGTATTGTGCGGGTTGGTCCTCACTTCTGGGAGTTCAAGGTCAGTCCAACCTAGACCAACCCTGACTCTATATATATATATTATATATCTAATGTATTATTTATAATTTCTTTATATAGAGAAAATCCTAAAATAAACAGCATCAACAATATTAAATAGCTCAATTGTGAGGAGTTCAAATAATTTTACACTATTCTTTAAGAACTTAGATTTTTAATATCTTTTATGGCGTCAACAACCATAATTTACAAAGGAGGAAAAGGTTTTTGTGAGGAGTCCTCACAACATCCAAAAAGGCATAAACAGCTCCTCACGGCATCCTCCTCTATTACTCGTTTTCTTTTGTCTTATTTGTCATCTTAGTCTTTAATTTGTCAAAATCAAAAGACACAACTTCTCCGCTCGCCACTCGCCACTCGACACTCACCTCACTCACTTTGGGTCACTCATGCTGCTCACCCTCATCGCTCGCCTCTCTTAGCTAAATTTGCTCATCACCAAATCCATTGGGTTGGTCCGCTCCTCAGTCGCATTTTTAGGGAGTACAAAAAATGAAATAAAAAATTATCGATTATTTTGAGTTAACCCTGAAACCGAACCAAACTCATTTGGTCAATCCGATCCTCAGTGGCCTTTTCAAGGAGTACAAAAAAATGAAATAAAAAAAATTATTGTTTGGTCCCAGGTTGATCTTGAAACTAGACTGAACCTACTGGGTCGGTCCGATCCTTGATCCCAAGCTCAATAGGGTCAGTTATCGATCCCAAAAATTGAGAACTAGCACTGTGTAGATTGGTCCTAGGGTTAGAGGGTGGACCGGCATCACTCAGACCATGCTTACCCCTAATTTCATCAGTGCCTAGCATTAACCACCACGACAAATTTAGTTCTCTGATTAAACCTTAATTGCAACACCTTTAGAATTGTCCTTTCTCTTGCTATCACATATGGGTGGTCTCTTCCTTAATTGGACGTGAACAATCCATTTCTTTACCACAATCTTGAAGAGGAAGTTTACATGCCACAACCCTAGCTTTTGTTGACAAGGCTCATCGAGATCACATATGTGGCTATCCATGGCATCAAAGGGGGTCATCGGGCTTAGGATGCATATAGTAACATAATTGTTCCCCAGAACAGATTCTATTTAAAAATAATATTTTCTATTTAAGTTCGCAAAACAAGTTTTGAATAGAAGAATATGTTTGGTAACTGTACAAAGTTTTTATTCCTAAAATAGAAATGCATTTGGTACTATTCTCAAATTTTTTTATGAGTTAAGATTTCTTTTACTTTTTTGATATGTTTATTACATTTTTCTTTTTTTCTTTTTTTTTTCCTTTTCTTCTTTTTCTTCCTCTAGCTAGTCGCTTGCCTTAGCCATGGCCGACGACCAGCTAGATGAGAGCTAGCAAGGTCGCCAACCTCGAGGGAGCCTCACGATGATTGGGCGACATTGAGCCTTACTAGTGGCTGGGCAAGGCTTGGGCCAACAAGGTCGCCGGACCTTGTTTGGCCGGTTGCTAGCCATCACCGAGGCTAGCGACTAGCTAGAGAAAGAAAAAGAGGAAGAGAAAAAGAAAGAAAAGAAAAGACGAAAAAAAAATGGTTTGAGTTTGATAATTGAGTTGTTCCTGAAAACAAAAAAGCATTGTTTCATTATTTCTTGATTTTGTTTCAAATCTACTCTTGGAAACAAATTTATTCTCGAGAGCAAAAATGTACACAAATGGATTTTCATTCTTTTTCTGTTTCGGGGAGCAAAAGGGGGGGAATATAAGTGTTACCAAACTGCACCTTAATACAAATCCTTAGCCCTTTTGTGATCTCGTTTGGATTTAATCAACCGAAATCTGATCCATCACTCTTCATATATTCCCAGAACAGCATCACTGCATATTTTTCTGTCTATGTTGGATATCTGATCTTTCACAGGCAGCAAAAATTCCTCCAATTATAACGTTCAAGTTCTTTCAGGTCATTCTCCCTTAAGGACCTTGGTGTTCTGCACTGTTTTCTGGGTGTCTTATTTATACCAACTTCTGGAGGTCTTTTTCTGATCCG
>CM027863.1:22517941-22548035 GCA_016097605.1 Eucalyptus guilfoylei | reverse complement strand
ATCTTCGTTTTCTAGTGTTGGATCAAGGTCAACCTATACGAGTTCAATTGTTTTTAATGAAGTTTTCTATTTCTTTTTTCTCCAATTTAGTCATTGTTTATTTTATGTTTTTTTACTATTATGTCATATTTCATAATTCATACATATTCAAAAAGTAAGAATTACCAAAAAAATCATAAACCTATTGTAATTATGTCAATTCAAATCTAAATTTTTTTCAATTCAATCCTAAACATTTTGAATTTGTGCCAATTGAGTCCATTCAGCCAATTTTACCGCGGTATTAACGTTAGCATTGCTATACTAACGTAATTTTAAAATAATATTTGAATTTGTTTATAATTTTTCTTTTTCTTTGATTTTTCCCCTTTTTCCTCTTCCCCTTCTCCTTCCCCTTCCCCTTCCCTTTAGGCTGACGAGGGTCGACAGTAGGTGAGGGTTGCCAACTGACCCTCATCGGCCACAGGCGAGGGCCGGGACCCTCATTGACATTGGGCGAAGGCCTCCCAACCCTCACCAGCACTAGGCAACGGCCGCAGCCGTCACTTGGCCAGATTTGATGAGGGCATCATAGCACATCACCTGATGCTAGCGAGGGTCAGCTGGCGACCCTCACCGGCCCAAAGGCTCGAAGGGGAAGGGGAAGGGAAAAAATTAAAGAAAAGAAAAGACAAAAATTAAAAAATTATTTTAAAATTGCGTCGGCAATAGCGAGCTTGCCATCCAATGGTGGCAGACTAAAATTAGGCAGATAGACCAATTGGTATAAATGCAAAAGATTTGGGATTGAATTGGCCAAAAAAAAAAAAGTTTAGAATTGAATTAGCATAATTATAATAGGTTCGGGACTGTTTTGGTAATTCTCTCTCAAAACAAAGGATACAAAAGATAGGTGACCGCATCATGTCTGAATTTGTCGGTAGAATGTGCTTGAACAATTGATAATTTTCTTTTCCATTATTTCTACAATCTTATGTTAATTTGGCTTTTGCTTAAAATGCTTTCCTAGGCCTTATGCCGGACGTCCTATAAACATTTTAGAAATGCCTATATTGAACTTAAGTACACCTGAATTAATATCCAAGTTTAGTTGTTTAACTTTTCATGTAGTACTGAAACATAATCTCTTCATATATTAGTGAAGTTATGCTACTTTCATGATTGTTCCCCGATCATTCATACGAACATATATAGATATATATTTATATGTTTATATATTCATCAACTTAGTCTCCTCCCTGTCTCTTTCGCTGGCGCGAGGTGCAATTGTCGAAGAGAAGAACAAGCATGTCTTTTGTTCCCACTATCAAGTACACAATCCTGTGCTTGACCTTAAAATGGAGGGCATCCTTCCAATTGGTCGCTCTCTGCGGAGGATAAGATTCATCGCCAGTGGCGATAACGAAGATGTGAACATGGGCGCCCCCTGAACTTTGCCACAAGATCCTGTCGCCAGATGAGCCAAAATGGAAATTCACATGCCCCCATTCGCGCCCCGGTTAAATGTCTCTCGAGATGTATCTCGCATAGATGCACACGCTACAAGTACTCATGTCTATTCGTCTACAGTATTTCTTTCTTTTTCCTCCGTCGAATTACAGTGTTTCGCGTCAGTTCCTAGTTCCAGGCTTGATTCTAGGGAATGTACTTTGTTTCACGGAGCGTGCTGTTCATGAGCTTAGAAGATGCCATCTTCACAAAGTTTCTTTTAAAAAAAAAAACATGGATTCGTCGCGAGAACATGCGTGTCCATGCTGCATGGGAGAAAGTGATAATGGTTTGTGGGATCGGGGCGATGGAAAGGTTGTGGGGTTTTCTAATGTTAGTGGGATCGATGCTTTTCCCTTATGCAGAGGGTTTCAAAAATCATATTCAGTCTTCAGAGTTGTTTCCATGCGTGATAGGAATCCACATGCCCCGCCACATTAAGGCTCGTGTCTTCTTGCGCCACTAGGACACACGATCCGAGAGAGAGAGAGAGAGAGAGAGATGGTGACTGAATTGGACAAAAGAATTCGGTGCTGACGAGTGACTAAACATGGAATCACGGAGGAGTTAATGAAGGACGTAACAGCTAGATGGTGTTGGATCTTTTGCGATAGGCGAGACAATCAATGTAAGTACATTCCGCCTATATACATTCCCCAAAGCACAACACTCTTACTTAATGTCCCATCATAATTTATGGTTTGTCCTGTAACTATTGGCATGTCGTTGATGGGTTGGAGCTACTGGACAAGGGTTTAACCAGGAACTCGTACACTGACTTTAAGAGTGCATGTATTGGGAGAGAATTATGGCTATGATTCATTCTAGTAGAGTAAACCAATAGAATTTGAAGATTATAAGAGTGAAATTTCTTACGCTAAACTCCAGCTTAGCGATAAAACCCATGGCACATTTCTTAAGTTTTGATTGATTATATCAATCGTGTTATTTAGTAAAATGAAATTTATTGAAAAGCCTGTCGAACAAGAAAAAAATGACATACATAAGGTAATTGATGTAAAATGAGCTTGGTGCTCTCAATCATGGATTCAACCATAATGGGATGTCTTTTCGACATTTGGTTTTCAGCTTTAACTTTTCTTTAACCCTATATGAACTTATGGCGATTATACTTTGTATTTCAATCTAAGTTGGAATGGGAAGACTTGAAAAAGCATGTCCATTTGCTCCTCCAAGCAAGCCCATTTATATTAGTATGGGGATGGCCCCATCTTTTCATTCTTTTCTATGGACTTTCTTCATCGATTGATCAATGGATGGGCCTGCATAATTTCAAGCTCAGCCCGTTCGACAGAAGATGCTTTGTGATGATGCTAATGTTGGACCTAGAAGGTGAATTCTCCATATAAAGCATGCTCCTTTCTAAAAGAGTTCATATTTCTTGCAATGATCTACCTTACAATGGGCAGCTAGATTCCTTCACTATATTCAACCGTAGCTCAATGCTCATGACAGTGTAGTGCCATGACAGCCACGGCATTCATACTTTTGTGGGCATATATAACCATCTCGGTGACGGAGACAAGGAATTACGCCCCAAACTGATGACGCTGCAATCACTCTCCCCCCCCCAAAAAAAAAGAGCAAAATTCAGCTGCCGTTTGTCCCCACTTACATTTATTTTAGACAGGAATTGTAGCATTCTTCGGCCTTCCGTGCCGGGAGAGGAAGGAAATCCTCCCGCTCGATAGTGATCTCTTCAGGTTCGCCGGACTCACTGCACATGCACAGTCCAAGTGGAAGGCCTTCTCTTATTATCTGCCTTTGGTACTTCCCCTAGCGATATGCTTCACTGGTCCTGGTTCTGCATTTCCTGTGCACTCGTCCACTCCGATGACTAGTTGCTCTTGGCCGTTCGCCTGAAGTGATATGCCGGCAACTGAAACGCAGGTTTGACACGAGTGATCCATAGAAAACGATCTCCTGACATGCTGCGACTGCGAGCTTCCTTCCCTCACCTCAATTACGGTATGTGTGCGTTCAGGGTTTGCCAAATCGCTAAAAATCTGCGATGGGGTTCAGGACTGTTACTTATGTGCACTGTCTTGTGGGCTGAGCCTGGATCTTGTGCGGCCGGTGAATTATCATCTTCACTTTCTTCCTGGTGGATCTCTGGGAGGATTCAGATCTAGCGAGCTCCCATCGGTCGCAAGAGCCGGAGTCAGAGCTGGCGAAGCGCTAGGAGCAATAGAATTGATGTCGGCGCGGCACAGCGGGCAGTTTGAATGGGACTTCAGCCATGTGTCGATGCATGGCACATGGAAAACGTGGTGCACTTGGGCAAGAGCCTAATGCTCTCATCCTCCTGGAACTCGCTAAGGCACACTGAGCAGGTCCTTCTAGTAGCCCACCATCGTCCTTCTTGTACCTGCACATCGTGATCGACTTGATCAGGGCCTCATCCAATCCCCGGTCGCAGCCTGCCAGGGCTCTTGGACCGACGGGGGCGGTTGTCTTCGAGTTGCGCATCCAGGTCATAGATTTCACTTCTTCTCGAGTTGGTGCCGCCCCAGCACTTGGAGATTAGGGTATAGTAACTCACTAGGAGGAAAGCACTGGCCAAAATTCCAATGATTGCTATGACGAGTGGGGAAAAAGTTGGGCCTGAATTGTCATCATCTGGAAATCGAAAAAGTTGGTGGAGGAGGCAAAGCAAAATTGCACCACTGTGTACAGTAAAAGCTGCAGAGACCTTGTGAGCAATCTTTAGTGGTCAAGTATGGAATCCAAGTTTTGGGGTATCCTGGAGACTCCATAATTGGATCATAAGTAAGTGACCGGGAGGCTCTAGGAAAATTCTCCTCCACTTTTGGACAAGCTAGAGAAAAAACCTCTGAAATGTTTCAGAAGATGCTATTAAATTGAGACAGTTCTCCCTGGATGTTTATGCCAACTAACCAGACAGAAGCAAGAATACCTGGAATTGCAAGGGGATTGGAAGGCTTGTGGCTCGTGGCTCGTGGGTCATTCCACTGGCTCTGAGTCTGAGCAAGGAGTGATCTAACTGTCAAACTTGTGTTAATGGACAACTTCTCAGGTACAAAGATAGAGATTTGAGGATTGAGGCAAAGCTGAAAAGCAGCAGCTGAGTTGGAACAGCATAGGAAAGAGGAAGGTGTGGGGCTGCCGATGGGGTAATATTCTCTTCCTCTCATTTCTTTTGCTTTTGGTGCTCTCTTCTTTTCTTTTGGTTTCCATCTCTCCTTTTTTGCCCTATTCAATTGCTTCTTTTTTTCTTTCTGAGGGGATGATGATTTGTTGACTAAGGTGGGAACTCATTGAAAGTAATGAATGCTTTCATTGTTGCTGTCCAAGCCTGCTGTAATTGCAGCTGAGTGTGAGTATATGGCATGACCCATAAGAGACATTGCAATATTTTCCTCTTTTTCTTTTCCCTGGATAAGCTTTGAGCACTTTGCAGATCAAAAGAAAAAAAAAGCGGGAGGATCTGAAAATTGTGAGAGAACAAGAGAAGTAGTATAATACCAACTTTTCAAAAAAAATATGGTGCCAAAACTCACAAGTCAGAGGATCACGCTGGAGATCTTCATACACAGCATCTGATTCTCTCTAGAGTTGGCAACTTTTGTTAAAGATTTCAAAGGTTCTCCATCAACGTATCGAATTTCTTTGATCTAGGCAACGTTTATCTTTCTACACATGCTACAAAGGCCATCTGACCATTGTGCCTATGCCAACAATGTCACTCATGTCATCAACTGATGTTATAAACGATAACCAATGATAACACGTCAATTAAAATGCACCGGCCCATCTTAGTGTCTTTCTATCTTTAAGTATGAATTCCACAACCTCCATAGATGACATTCATTGGTGACATATTGATGGTACTTTTCCAGCACTACCTCGTTTCATTCAATCCTCTGAAACCCTTTTTTATTTATTTGTCAGCATCGAGTTCCATTAGCTTTTTCTCCATTTTTCTATGGTAAGAAACCCCCTTTTTCTTTTTCAATATCAGAATATTTAAATATCATCTAATAATTTAAGTTCTTAGAATAGTTAGCAGTGATATCACAAATGTATTAGAGTTAGAAGGTTCTGAGTTCAAATTTTCTAGGCCCCTATTTGTCTTATCAATCATACATTTCTATGCTTCAACCAAAGTCCAGTCTATGCATGAAGAAATTTTAATTAAATATTAAAGCACGCCTTGCCCACCTACGTATTAGTGTGCTCTACCATTGCCTCAGGAGATGTATAATTCACTTTTTCACCCAAATTACATGTGGAGGCAATGTTTCTTACAAAATCCATTGTCACGGGTAGAACCTCTACTTGGCAAAGTTTCTTTGCCATGACCAACAACACATTGAATCAGGGGCTTCACGTCAGCCCTCAACATCAAGAATTTCCTCCCAACACGAGAGGAAGAAGCAGACTAAGTCATCTGCCCAGAAACTTCTGCGCTTCAACCAATGTGCCTTGATCCAAGCAAGCCATAGAGAGCCAGCTCTCACGAGTTACATCCATGTTAGCTTCATGGCAATAGCTTTATTCCACTGATAAATTTGTTTGAGGCACCCAACCAACCCTCCTAAAGAATGCTTTTATTCTGGCAAGTGAGTATAAGAGCTTATGTTTCAATCTTGAAACCAAATTAGCTAAGCGGAAGCTAAGGGTGTGTTTGGTAACCATTACCCATTTAAAACAATTTACACGAGTATAAAACGCGTTTGGTATTGCAAAAACTTTTTATTACGAAATAGAAATACGTTTGATAAAAACTTGTATAATTTTGTTGTTTCTTTTAATTTTTTAATATTTTTATTATATTTTTATTTTTTCTTCTTTCTTTTTTCTTTCTTCCTCCTTTGTGGCTGGTCGGCGCCGCGGTGGCGGCCGTGACCGGTTGGGCAAGGTTTGGCGAGCTTACCGAAGCCTCGCCGGGCCATCGGCGGGCTCGACCTCGCCCGGGCGCGCGGTTGGCCTCACGGATCTAGTCGAGCTCGCTCGCCTAGCCAAGCCGAGCACTGGCCTAGCTGGCTAGGCTCCATTTGCCCGGGGGGTTGGTGATGCTCAACTAGGTCGCGCACGCCTCGTCGGCTAGTCGCGGCCATGGCCAAGGCAGGTGACCGGCCAAAAGGAAGAAGAATGAAAAAAAACATAAGAGAGAGGAAAATTGTTTTCGGAATTGTTCTCGAGAACAAGAAGGGCGCATATGGTAACCATGCGGGGAACGATTTTTGAACGAAATAATTTTTTCTATTTTCCGATTACAGGAAACAATTTTACGAGTATAAGAATGCGCTTAGTAAGCGCCAAAAAATTTTCGACCAAAAAAAAAAAGCGTAAAAAATTTCTATTACGGAAATATAAATGCATTTGCTAAACTTGTATGATTTTGTTATTTCTTTTAATTTTTCAATATTTTTATTATATTTTTCATTTTTTTCCTTATTCCTCCTTTGTGGCCAGATTCTTGGCCATGGTGGCGACTTGATATTAGCCCGGAGGCGAGGTCACGGTGAGCTCGCCGGTGGCCTTAGTGGCCAAGGCGGTGCGAGGTCGGCCTCGCCTAGCCTAGCAAGCCTCATGAAGCCGACGGGCCATGGCGGAGGCTCGGTCGCCGGCCATGGCCAAAGGCCGACAATCGGCCAAAAGGAAGAAGAAGGAAAGAAAATAAAGAAGAAAAAGAAGAGAGAGAAAAATTGTTTCTCACGAATTATTTCCTAGAATAAAAAGTTACTTTTTTCTACTTTTTATTTATGTTCCAAATCTATTCCCCGAAACAAAAATATAGATTTTTTGTTCTGAGAACAAAATTTTCAAAACAACGTTTAATTCTTTTTTTATTCCCCACAAAATAACATAAATTTTTGTTCAGGGAACAAAAACATTTTTTAACAAACAAGCCCTTGGAATGGCGTTTGGTAACAATTTTGTTCAGGAACAATTTGTCAGAGAAATGATTATGTTTTATTATATTTCGAGAGAACAATTTTTAAGCATTTTAAAATTTGTTTGGTAAGCTGTTCAACATTTCTAATTCTACTTGATAGAATTACGTTTGGTACCATGCTCAAAGTTTCTACTCCCAAATCATTTTCTTTTAATTTTTAAATAATTTTATTACTTTTTCCTTTTTTCTTCTTTTCTTCTTTTCCTTTCTCTCTCATATTCTTCTTCTTCAAGTGGCTGATTGCCGGCCGACGACCATTGACGAGGACCGATGACCTCACGGAGGGCGTCGCGCCCTTAACAAAGGCGGCCTCGTCAACGAGCCCGCCAGGTGGCCGGAGCAAGCCTCGCCAAAGGGGCAGGCGAGGCTCGCTTGGCCCACCGGTGAGGCCCAGGCGAGCCTCGTGATCTCGTATTTCGCCCCGAGACCCGGTTATCGGCGACTAAGCGCGTGTGCGCGGACGGCGAACGGCAAATGACGGGCAATAGATGAAGATGAAGAGAAAATATGGGCTTAATTCTAGAATTGTTCTTGGGAAAAAAAAATCAAATTTTTTTTATTCTTGATTTTTGTTCCAAATCTACTTCTAGAAACAAAAGTTTTTTTACCAAACACGATTTTATTTCAAAACTGCTTGAGAACAAAAAGAATAGAATTTGGTATTGTTTGGCCGGTTACTAAACATGCCATAATAATCCGCATTTTCTTTAAGACCCTACATTTTGTTAGAATTGTTCTAGCTCTAGCACCATGTACCATGCATATCTTCTATTGAAAATGAATTCAAGCAAGAATGTGCATCAAAAGAAGGTATATTATGATTCAAGGAGAGCAATTCCTTGTCCTTTCTTTTTTTTCCCTTCTCTATCTTGTTAAAATATCAGACAAATCTTGATTATGGGATTTATATGACCTTTATGTAAATGTAGTCTCCATCAATCTGTTAATTAAAAACTTTTTAGATTAGATTTTCTAACTATTAGAATCAGATTCTACACTGTTAATTTCGCGTTTCCGTGTTCCTCCATCATACCGTTTCCTTGTCAATTAAGGACTGAACCTGGATTTGATGCATAAAGCCATAGATTCTCTTTCTTCATATAGTTAATTCTAACTTTTAGTATGTATTTCTCTTTAGTTTTCGTTTCAAATCTTTTCACGTCTCTCTATGCACGGTATTCCTTTTTCAAAAGGGGGGTCCTAAAGTGATTTGACGTATGGAAGCAACCCGACAATCAACACGAAACACGTATACACAAAACATTATCATTTGATCATGGTTTTTCTTTTCTTGGCTTTTGTCCTGCGTCCAAGGCAGGGAACCGAAACCCACAGAGCAAGCGTGGCGGACAGCAAAAAAGCTCGATCTTGTATCCACATTTCAACATCTCTCCATCACTGTACTGTACTATACCTTTTACTCTCATCATTCTCCATGACAAATCTCCCTTGGCTTCCTAAATCCTGAGCCCCTAGATACATTCTTGGCTTGCATAGTTTCCTCGGAACGAAATAATTATGGCGCTAAGCAACAACGTGATCGGGGCCATAAACTTCGTGGCCGTCCTCCTGTCGATCCCAGTCATCGGGACGGGGATCTGGCTGTCCACGGAGGCCGACAACGCGTGCGTTAAGATCTTGCAATGGCCGGTCATCATCCTCGGGTCCTGATCCTGGTGGTGGCGCTCGCCGGATTCATCGGAGGGATCTGGAGGATCAGTGGCTCCTGATATTCTACCTCGTGGCCATGCTGGTCATGATAGTGCTGCTCGGTTGCCTGGCAGTGTTCGTGTACATGGTGACGGTGCGAGGCCACGGCCCCGGAGCCGAACCGGGCCTACTTGGAGTACGATTTGAACGACTACTCGGGGTGGATGAGGAGGCGGGTCAAGCTCGTTCAAGTGGGACAAGATTAGGAGCTGCCTGAGCTCCACCAGCATGTGTGCCGAGCTGAACCAGAGCTACAGGATGGCTCAGGATTTCTTCGACGCCAAAAAATCAGTCCGTTGCAGGTAATTTTTTAGCCATGTATTAATCTTCGTCGTTCTTCCGAAACTGATGTTTCCCCTCGAGTTGGCGTGTGAGAAAACACCGTAATGGTCGTGACTTTGTTGTGACCTTGTTTCTAACGAAAAAGAAGAATCCGCCTTGCGTATAAACCTTCCAAAACAGCTCTTTCCAGCATTCTCACTCCTAAGTACACAGTGCATAGACCGTCTCTTTCCTGGTCTTCGGGATGCTGATACATGAGTTGAGATGGGGGATCGTGATGACCATCAATTATGGTGTTCTTCCCAGGGTT
Organism: Eucalyptus guilfoylei; assembly: GCA_016097605.1. Classification (NCBI taxonomy): domain Eukaryota; kingdom Viridiplantae; phylum Streptophyta; class Magnoliopsida; order Myrtales; family Myrtaceae; genus Eucalyptus; species Eucalyptus guilfoylei. The sequence continues at coordinate 22,538,301 of CM027863.1, read as the reverse complement.
TTCCGGGCCAGGTCGTTCTTGATTAATAAATTCCTAGGCTTAACTAGCATCTTAGGCTGGGGTGTTTTCTTGAAGAACGGTGAACAGCAAAAACGAGAGAAAAGTAAAGCGAAACTGGTTTAAAGGTTCTCGAGCCATGTGCTATCATCTTCTTTTCCAAATATTCCTCGACTTTACCATCAAATGTCTTGTCTTTTTTTTGGGGTTCTTTCATCTTTTCAAATCTTCATCCTTTTTCTTTCTCATTAAACAGTCGGGATGTTGTAAGCCGCCGACGAAGTGCGGGTACACCTTCATCAACCCGACGTACTGGATCAACCCGATCGACAATGCCGCCGACATGGACTGCCTGAACTGGAGCAACGACCAGAACCAGCTCTGCTACAATTGCAACTCGTGCAAGGCCGGCCTGCTCGCGAACCTGAAGAAAGAATGGAGGAGGGCCGACGTTGTCTTGATCATAACGCTCGTGGCATTGATCTGTGTCTACCTGATCGGGTGCTGTGCCTTCAGGAACGCCAAGACCGAGGACCTCTTCCGCAGGTACAAGCAAGGTTACACTTAGTACGTAAGAGAGAGTGAGAGAGTGATGATGGTGGAGTTTTCTGAGTGGAGATAAGTGAAATGGGTTTAGGGTTTGGATTGAATTGGAGGGTTCTGAGTTGTGGACTTTTTTTTCTTGCTCATCATCATGGCTTTCAATACGTGAGGTCCCACTTTCTTGTTCATATATGTTCTAAAATCGTGGCTTGGGATGGAAAATCGTGGTACAATTTCGAGCGTCCAAGATAAAATTCTATATCATAGAGTATGAAATGTTATTTCTCAAGAAGGAATAACACAAGCCTCGAGAAAGTGTGTTTGAGACACTACGTGTTCAAGTGATATAATGCCACGTAAGCAATCGCATTATGCTTCTCGTTTTGTTAGATATAACCAAACAATCTTCAAGGTGATATGGAAAAATTATATTTCTTTTATAGATCTCACTTTTTGGTCGATTTAATAAATATTTTGTACATTCATGAAATGGACATTATTAAATGGGGCCTGTGGATATATTATGTCCTTAGAAGTAAGTAATTTTATTGAAATGTGTGATTCTTTTATTTTTAAGGTGTCTTGCATTTAGTTAAGGGATAATGACATGATCATTGAACATTATATTTGTTTAACGTGGTCTATGAATTTTGATTCAATATGTAATGTTGTCATTAAATTTTTAATTATTTCAGCGTGATCACTTAACTTTTGATACATATTTAATTTATTCTCTAAAAAAATCATTAAATATTTATATATAATTTAGAGACTAAATTAAACGAGTATCATAGGTTTAGGAATCACACTTGAGAGATAACGTTATACATTAAGCTCTTAATTCATGGATCAAATTGAAGAAATTTAAAGTTTAGGACATATTAGACCAAAATTTACCGTCTAATTTACCTTTTAGTTAACTTGACTAGTTGACAAAAAACCCTTGGACACATTTGCGGATAGGGTCCAAAGCTTCGAAACTCGAGCTTTGAATGGTGAAGGTCAGGAGCTGCACGAGATTTGCGGAAAGCACCGAAAGTGGTGACCCCTTTTTGACAATTTCGAGCGCATCGCATCTATTATCGTACCCGGCCACATAAATGCCACCTCGATAACGATGCATGGATTCAAACTTGAATAATTGGGGGGAAAAACCACGAAAGGACCGGAAAACCTTTTGCACTCGAATGGCGCCGAGGACGCAATACAACATCGTATATTCAGAAGACTGTACTTTAGGAATGATAATCTGCTTTTTCAAGCTAAGTGCTATAAAATTACATCGATTTAACACAACCACACAAGTGTAAACCAAACTCGGAGAATTATACGATTTTATCTTGTTGTTCCAATTGTGTGAGGAGTAATCGCGAGGAAGAGGAAACTATGTGAAAATGGATATTATCTTCCTTTGGTCAGGTTTGCTCGGTTTAGGTTAATTTTTCCTTTTCTTCACTCTCTAATTCATTTTTCGATGATCACAAAAGTGCTAAAAGATATGCATGTGTTTCTTAGTAAAGTTTGATGGGTGCGGCATCGCTCTATATCTTCAAAATCCTCTTTTTCATACTTATGTTTCAAGAAAGGCATCACTTGCGCACGAGAGTTGAAACTAAATGGTCGCGATCAACTTTGGCATTATTCGTGCCTTTTGTCAATGGCTGGATTCCGTCCCTCGAGATAGTACTGCTTTAAATGATGGGATAGAAGAAATCGGTGAGCAATGGAGTAAGTTCAGTTTTGGAGAAAATATTCAGTAGTATGTGCGCGCTATGCCATCCATTGACATAGTGCGCATTTACTCCAATATCGACACGTGTCCTGTGGGGGGGCCCACTAGAAAATGGAAGGGTAGGTTCTCTTAGCAGGCTCGGCTCAGCTCGCTGGCAGAAGAAAGGACGGTCAATGAATGCATAATGCTCCCGCTCAAAAAATTTCTCTTTCCTCAATTGAATTTTCTGGGTTTTTTTCTCTCTCTCCTCACATCGCAAGAGAACAAACAGAGAACGACCGAGACGTCCTTTGTTTCCTTCTTTGCGCATCCACCCTCCACCTTCGCCTCCGCCTCTGAATATTTTCTCTCGGTTTTGGCATGCGGCTTTATCGAAGTCAAAATCAATGTACAAGTTTAGTTTATTGAAAGAGGTCAATCATCTTCAATGGCGTTGTAGCTTTCTAAGGCCTTGAGGTCGGCCCAGCAGATTGAAGAAGATAAACTCTGTCGTCCTTTAAGGGATCGCAGTCGCAAATGATCGTGGGCCTCCATTGCAACTCCAAGAACCATGTTTTTGTCCCAAGGTTCAGCCCAATGCTCACAATTAGGTTAAAGGATCACCATATTATTCAATGCTTATATTATGCGACGTGCCATGCCGACGTTCCAAGGAATTTACACATCCTTCAAAACTAGGATGCATGACCGGATGAGAAGCATCGCGTCGGCACATCACTCGATTGCTTGCGGACAGTCTCCTGCCCTCGATAATCCATCCAACCTTCTACTTTTCCTAATTTTGAAAAGCAAATGAAATTAGGGATTCCCTAAAGTTTCCATGGCATGACATGGCATGGCATCTTCTCCGTCCCAAATATCAAATGCTAGCTTCAAGACCAGCAGCGTCAAAACTTGTCACATTCTACGTAAAATTCTCTTACAACATCACTTATATTCCATTCAGCTAAATCATAAGGTGTTATAGCTTCATTCATGGCCCGAACATGGGACAAGAAGCAATAAAATCACCACATAGTTAGGTCCTCCGTCAGAACCCGACCTCCGAAACACTAGACTAGTCGCATATGTTAGGTCCGCCGAACAATTCGAGTAGGCAGGCAGTCGCACGGAAACAACATATGGGACTATCAGCAATAATCGAACCTGGGTCAATGCGACAAAACAAGAAGGAATTAGGTAGCGAGAAAGCAACAAACACAAGTTTCCCAGCCTTTCTTTTTTCCTCTCATTTGGAGCTTTCCATGAACATCATGAGGCGAGTCAAGTCCACATTGATAGACCAGATCCCTCCAACTTGTGCGCTCGAGAGTTATCATCATCATTCATCGATCAGCCTCGAGCTATTATAATGTGGGAGGAAAAGGAGGGTGGTGCGGATCGCGCCGAGACGACCAGTGAGATCGGTGGGGAAGCGTTCTTGCATCATCACCTTTTGGTATTATATGTAAACAAAAGAAAGGGAAAGAGCAGTGGAAAAAGCCACTTTAGGGTTTCGGCATATTCGAGGGCATGGGCAGTTTGCTCTTATCTGAGTTTCCTCAATTGAATTTTTTTTTTTCTTGATTGATCGATCGATCGATGGATCGATTGATTGATTCCGCATGGGCCCCAACGCACGACCGAAACGTGAGATGCTGTTGATCCCGAACTTAGCAGTTGGGTAACCTAACCCTCAGGACATTGCCTCTAATCTCATGCTTAGTTGATGTTGATGGCTGATGGTGGAATTGTCGTGTGGGGTAGCAGTAGTTTGCTTGGCTTATTTTTCTCCCACTATAATCAGGGACTTTCTTTCCTTTTCCTGCTAGAAAATCCGACTTGGAGTCGGTGCTCGTGAATCGAATAATGCGCAAGTCAATTAGGTAATGTGACCATATCAAAATGTCATAATTTATCCCGTACAACAAAGCAGGAAACACGGATTTTCAGAAATCAACACGTTAGAGAAGCTACACATGTCGATTAGTTCCGTTACTTCAATTCAGTGGATCCTATCAGTGAACGCCGAATGGGTAGGCATCGACGATCATAGTACGATTAATATGCAACAAACCAGCGCATTAGATCAAGAGGATTCAGAGGCGTTCGCTTGCAATCTGCCAAAGTTTTGCAGCACGAGAGTTCTTGTGCAACGTATTCTCCACTGAGTATTATTGTCAAAACATGAATGATCTAATGCCCACGATCAAAGCCTCAAGCTGGAACACTTCGTGTGGGCCGCCTGTATTATTGTAATACTAGATTAGGTAAATGTTGGTGACCTGACACAACATCATCAGCCAATCAGCTCGAGCCGAGGAGGATGCTGATGAATACGTGAGAGAGAGAGAGAGAGAGAGAGTCGCGGTCGTCGTCGTGTTCTGATGGACTGAGTTTCTTGCTCGATTATAAAAACCCTAAAAGACTTGGTAAACGATACATGTAGTGGTCAGGCCATCTATTCCATGTTGGAAACCCTCGTGTACATTACGATCGAGACAAATTGCTAATTATAGCGAAACCCAGATGCCCTGTGCGGATTATTGATTTGGGCTTGATACATGCCAGGATGATGGGACGGCAAAATTCAATTAGTCTAATTCTTTTTCTACATCGACCGAGACTTTTGAAGCATCGGTTGACAAGTGGCTAATCTCTTGTCGTCATTAACCTTGTCAATACACTCTAAAATAGACTTTAAAGTGTTATCATGCGACTTCACGAGCATCGATTAGCCAACTCTTAACCTAAGCTCAATTTATCGACTCACAAGCGAACATAAAAAAGAACGAAATTCACATTGAATGATGCCTAAACGATATTTACATTGTCAAGTGCCGTTTGATGCAAAGAATAAGAAAAGCATTTCAATGTAAAATGATCTCTTCATTAGCCTCGCAAACATCATCGTCAGGCTTCCTTTCATCTTTGAAATTCAATAGATCTTCATATGACATCAATAACATCTTTTTTGCGACATAATTTTCGTGGCTTATCTATATTCGATTCTCTTGAAGCTATCTACTTCCCTTATCATCGACCTTTTTCTTTAGACTATACTTTTTTTCTCTCTCCCTTTGCTAAGAGACAATTCAGTCGGATGTGCGACGGCACCAAATTCGGACCGATGAGAACACATCGCGAGAAAAACTCGTCCGTTGCCAACTCTCTAACTTCCGGACAAAAGCGGGGGCGCATCAAATTCGTCGCGTCGTTTTTAACGCGCCCAGGGGGGCCCAGCCACCTGCAAATTCGCCGTCGTTTTTGGGCATCGCGATGTGACGGATCCAAATAATTCATCTTGTCTGCTCGTCCATTTTCCTTCCTCCCGCTGTCGAGGATATCTTGGCTTTATACTCTATAGTCCTCATTTAATGGTTCCTCACTTACCTTATCCAGGAAGTTGGGGGAGGAACGTGCCATTTCATCATGAAGAGCAAGAAACATCTTCATTATTTCATTGAATATTCAAAAAATAAAATAAAATGGCGATCCGTCAAAGTTTGAAAACAACTTGTGCCTTATCGTTTGAATTCTCAGATAGGGTTACCAAGCGTACTTGATCGAAATATTGTATTATTAAAAAATTTGTAAATATGAACTACAAGAACAATTGAAGTATTGAAAATTGTTGATGATTGAGTATTTCAGAGCCGTTGTTGATTTCAATCATAAAGGTTTGAAAAAGCAAGCGATTGATAGGCACTCGACTCCTTCATTCACAGCAAGTTCAACTTCTATTTTTGGTGGAAACAAATTTGAAGCTACATTTTACTATTTATGTACTTTCTACCAACGAGATCCAAAAGTGTAAGCGTTTGAGATCCTAGTAAGTAAATTGCAAGGTCTTGAAATTCAAGCCCATTTAAGGGTTAAACGATGGTTTTCAAAATGTCCAGGTGATTAAATGCGCGCTTGACCGTGTGATCATCATATGAATTATGTTTCATTCTTGAAATCGGGGATTGCGACTTTAGATTATCATGATAGAGTATCGAAACGTGATATAACATGGTACACCCCGTATTCGTCATCAGATTAGGTGCATACCAATTAGAAAGAGCAGCGACTTACTAATTTAATAGGCCCGACCTCATCTAACGATTCATATGAAGCGAGCTCCCGTGCGTGCACAGTAAGGCGGGCCCCCCACAGTTTTCCTCGGGAGCGTCACCGGCTTTACCGGTCCTAACGCCTCAATCGCCAAAAGGGAGCTGCGGGCTCTTCCTTGCTCTCGAAGGAACGCCGCCGACGTGGCACATTGATTTCGCCGCCAACCGGCACGTGGTTGATGCGGTGTACGGCTCCCGAAGGCCCCCGATGCCGGAATCTCAACCCACACGTGGCAGTCCCTTTTCCACTATTTTCCCTCCCTTGTCCCGATAGAAGTAGATGCGGACAAAGGAGGGGTAGAGCTAAACTACGTGTTCGTCTGGTCGCTTTCTTCAGACATCGGCCCCACGATGCCCTCTACCGGAAATACCGGTAAAAACAGTGCTCCCCCCGCTCCACGTGTGGGCGGTCGTTCAGTTTCCCGTCCAGGTTGCACGTGGCTACCTCGCCCGAAGAAGGGGTCACCAGACTCACGGACGGAAGGGGCTCTATTCCTCTCTAGTCTTTAATTGACGGAAATTTCTTTCAATTTTTGACTTTTTTCAACTCCGCCCGCGTATAATTTTGATTAAATATATATATAACCATAGACAATAGCGCACTAACCCAAAAAAGGGCACTAAAAAGAGATTTGAAAAAATTTCCTCGAGTTAAATATCGAGAAACATGACCCTCCCACTAGAGATGAATCCGTAATTGATTAATTAAGATTTTTAAATTGATCATGCTGTACTCTGTTTTTCAACAGAAAAACTTCCTCTCATCAATTTCCGTAGTCTTTGTTTCATGTCTCCATTGTCAAAGCGAAGAGCAACCCTTTTCTTGCTTTTCACCTTTTTTCTAAAGCTAGCCCTCTACATAAAATAATGAGGAATTAATGCGCTCGTTCCCGAAGAAAAGTTACAATTTTTGACTTTTCACACTGTTAAATCGTGGAGCTTAAAATACGGACTTCCAATATTCAACTTTGCATGAGGAAAAGAGACTCGATTAAGCACGTTAAGATCGGAGCCAAGTCAGGACGAATGATTCAATCATTAATTTGTTTTTGCATTTAATTATTGGGGCTGGACCTATGCTCTAGCCAATGTACTACTATCGTAAGTAAAGGTGCTAACATGACACGAAAAGCGAAAAACCATTATTATGATTTTTGTATAATTTAAGTTTTTTTTTTGGCCAACGTATAACATAAGTTGTCGAGGGTGCTTTCATTCATATGGTCAAAAGTTGGCACGTGAAAACAACGGAAAAAGAATTAGGGGATTAGGTGGGTACGAGAGGGCCAGGCTTGGCGAATCTCGTGTTGCATGAGTGATTTCCCCACGTAAACAAAATTTTTACGCGACGGTCGAGTGAGAAAAGGGCAGGGGGGACAAACGCTGCTCGGTCAAAAAGGTGGAAATCGCGCTGTCCCAGTTAACTTTTTGACGGCGAGAAAAAGAAGAAGGTGGACAGACAAAAGAGAAAAAGATCGAGCAACGTGGACGGCGATGGGATCATCCCAACGTCCGACACCCCCGTAAGGAAAGGCTCTCCCTTCGCCGCTTTCTTCGCTTCAATCTCAAAGCACGGACGCTGCCCTCGATCAAGGCCTCCGGTCAGTGGACCGCCGTGCCGAGAACCTGTCGGAAACCCCGCTTGCAAAACCCGGTTAACCCATCGAAGGAGGAGGAGAAAACGAAAGACCCCCCGTCTCCTCCCATCTCGACAATTCTTGAACCCGACCCGTTTGCTCCAAACACGATCTTTTTAACAATTTGTCCTTTGCGTGGACCGAAGTGCCGAGAACCGGTCGAAAACCCGCCCAAAAACCCTGTTAACCCATCGAAGACGGAGGACAAAACGAAAGACCCCCGTCTCCTCCCATCTCGACAATTCTTGAACCCGACCCGTTTGCTCCAAACACGAGCATTTTAACAATTTGTCCTTTGCGTGGACCGAAGTGACGAGAACCGGTCGAAATCCCCGCCCGAAAACCCTGTTAACCCATCGAAGACGGAGGACAAAACGAAAGACCCCGTCCCCTCCCACCTCGACAGTTCTTGAACCCGACTCGTTTGGTCCAAACACGAGCTTTTTAACAATTTGTCCTTTGCGTGGACCGAGGTGACGAGAACCGGTCGAAAACCCCGCCCGAAAACCTTGTTAACCCATCGAAGACGGAGGACAAAACGAATGACCCCCTTCGCTCCCATCACGACAATTCTTGAACCCGACCCGTTTGCTCCAAACACGAGCATTTCAACAATTTGTCCTTTGCGTGGACTGAACTCCCATAGGATCGAACCGGGTCCGATTGATTTACCAACGAGAAACACGAACTTCCACCTTTTTTGGTCCTAAACAGCTCGTGGGGCCAATGTCGGCTTTGCAACCCCTTTTTTTCGAATGGGCATGTACCACGATCGCGTCGATAAGGAGGGTGGGCCGACGACGTGCATCGGGATCGTAACACGATCGGGCAAAAAAAGAGAGCTCGGATCGCGCGCCCGGAACGAGGGGATTCCCCAAGAACTTTAACCCAATCCGAACGACAAGACCGGACCCCACGGCCGAGTTCAGCTCCACTCACTTCCGCCGGCGGGCCCCACCACCACCTTCCCCACCATCGACGATGCCCCAAGGGGCGGCTGGTGTTCATCATCGCGTTTGCTCCCGAATCCGGACAAATTAGATTTCGGCCCGCCAATCGCTTCCCGACACGTCGCGCCCCCCCGGCCCCGCCCCCAATAGCGACCACCGGCTTTGACCGCATCCGGCAATACGCTGCCTCAAGCCGGCCGCCGTGGGCCCCACCACCACCGCCACCGCGGACTATTAGCTCACAATATCGACACGATTTACGCATTCATTATCTAGTCTAGTGGTCACGAACTTCACGAATCTTCTGCTGAAGACTTACCTCGATTTCCCCCTTTTCTTTAATGGAAAACGGACGTTTTCCTCGAGTTCGTATCGTCTCGCCATTGGAGCAACGAAAATGAAACGAGAAAAGGACAGAGAGCTTCTAAAAATGGAAACCCAAAACGCGAAAATTAGTAAATCCTTCTTTCTTTCTTTTTTTTTCTTTTTCAACTTCACTTCCAATCCACATATATATTACATGCACTAACATTCTTTTTTTTTTTTTTTTTTTTTTTTTTGGCTTCTCCTGGAAATACTAAAAGCTGAAGTGAACCCCAACAAAACCCCATATTCACATTTCTTCCCCTTGCAAAACCTATATGTATAAAAGCCTTCACTCTAAAACCCTAAAAGCTCACTTCATCTATACGCTTGTTTATTGCTATTATTACTTCATCTTCTTTTTGCCTTGTGGTCCTTGACTTCTTAGCTTATTGCATCTTTCAACCCCATCTATGCTTCTATGTACAAAAGAAAAAGAGGAAGAAGAAGAAAAGTCTAGAGAGAGAGAGAGAGAGAGAGAGAGAGAGAGAGGGCCCCACTCCCATACCGGCCTCTCTCCTTGGTGAGAAGCTCGGGTACGGAATCGCAAGGACCTCAAACTTGCGTGGCGTTGACTTCGTGGCAGCGGGCCGTAATTACGCGTTGAGATGGAGGGCTTTGATCAGTACTCGATGATGAACCCGCCGTCGGGGCCCGGTGCGGGATCCCCTTCCGGCGCTTGGCGATGCGGTAGTTGGTGGCCGTCGGCGGCGGCGTCGACGGCGTGGAAAGCTGTGGACCTTGTGGTGGTGGAGGTGGCCACCGCGGTAGGGGCTCTTGTGGCGGCGGCGGCTGCTGCTGTTGCTGCTGTATGAGTCCTCCTCGGAGTCGTCGGAGGCCATCGCCCGTTGCTTCTTCGGCTTCATCGGCTTCTTCACGAAGTTCTTCGATGTCCCCACAATCTGAAACGAAGAAGAGAGAAAATTAATCGCTTTGAGCATACCCGTCATCGTTCCAGAGAGAAAAAACGAAAAATTTCGACAAATTTGACCGGCTGAATGAGAAAGTTCTTTTCTTGAACAAAATGTTCATTGACCCAGAAAACCAAATCTCCTCTTTGAACAAATCGAAGAGTCTCTTTCTGGCACAAGTTTTGATCAAAAATGGAATTCTTGAATTCAGTGAAGCGGACTGATCAGGTAAAAGGTTTGAACTCCCTCTTCATTGGCAAAGCAACAGGACATATAACCAAGTACTTTTTGTGAAATTTCCGACATTGAAAGAACAATCTTGCATAAAAATATTCCAAAATACATGTGCATTTTGGCAACAATCAAAAGAAGCAATGGCCAGCTGTTGAAACGTTGTGCTTTCGGCAAAAAACTTCTTCATTAAATGCCCTTCGTTTTCTTGGTTTGGCACACCAAACAAAACTGTTTCGAATACAAGAAAAGTCCAAAACTTTTTCCTTTCTTCTTTGCTTTGAATTATTTGCTTTTAATGTTACCTTGCAACCGAGCGAGCAGAAACGGAAGGAATCAAGGCTGCGCTCGCGAGACTTCACAGGTGTTGGTGACGCCCTTCCGGGCCTTGGCTGGGTCGCTCGTTCAAGAACACGACCCGGGCACTGTTGATGATGTAGGTCTGGACACCAGTTATGTCCAGCACTTTCTGTATCTCGGACACTCTGATCACATCGTGGTACGACGACCTCCTTATCTGCACAATGAATCACGAAAGCCATCAGATGACGGTATAGCTGAAATTTGCAGATTTGCGGGGCTTATTCAAATATGAACGAGTGTGAATGCCCATAAAAATGAGAACTTTATTGAGGCAAGTGGGGAAAGAGGAAAAAGGGGTAACTTTGATATTGCGTGCGAATTAGAAAGATGCGATGAACCGGTTTTAATGCTGAGATAACCAAGATTCAGGGGATCAGCTAAAAATGTTGAATTTGGGTAATCAGTTAAGAAGAGGGAGGAAAGGAGTTCAAGAGTGGGAAAGTAAAAAGCTGGACCCAAGCCGGGCAACAAAACTTAAGCATTGACGAGCGGAATGAAGACCCAGACGAAAATGGTTAAAAGGGAACCGTATCGAGAAAATCTCACAAAATAATGGCGGAGAGATTTGTGGGATTGGGACCTGAATGGCACGATGATCCTTGTGTTGAGACACGAGGCAGAGAGCAGAGGCTCGTTCATGCAGTCCAAGCAGTACATGTTGCACTCGCTCTTGTGCGAGTCAGCGTGCGTCTTGCATTGCACGAAGAAGCTCTCGCTGAGCAGAGGCTTCAGCCATGGCGGCCACCTGTTGTCGTCATCATCTGGACCTCCAGCACCCTGTTTGTTCAATCCAATACAACAAACCACAGAACCCAACATCAATCGAAACTCCGAAAAGAAACAAAAAAAGACCGGAGAAAATCACAGCGGAAGGACGATCAACGATCCTAGAAAGAATCTGGATCCCTTTTTTAACAAAGACCAGAGAAAACAAAGTTCACTTTCAGAAAAACAGAGGAGATAAACAACACCCATCAAAGATACCAAGAAAACGCTCAGTTTCTTTCTGCTGAATGCAGCCTCGGAAAGGAGATTGAAAAACGATGAATTCGACACCCATTTGATGTCACGGTCGATAAAAAAAACAGCATTTTTCAGCAAACCCAAGAACAGAGCACGGAAAACAAGAAAACGAGAGCAAGAAACGATTTTCCACAATACCATGATCCTGCGGTTCTTCGGCTTGATTTCGCGGACGGTGGTGTCTTGATTTTCGATCGCCAGCTTGAAGATTGAGCACTCCAAGTGTCTGGAGAGGAGGGAGGTAGAGAGAGAGAGAGAGTGAGAGAGAGAGAGAGAGAGTAATAGTGGGAGCAGAGCAGGAAAGCTTTCTAGAGAGAGAGAGAGAGAGAGAGAGGGAGCTGTGGAAAGTGGAGGAGATGGTGGTGGGAAGAAGAGAAAATGGGTTTCTCCGTAGCAAGAGGGAATGAGAGAATAGGTCGTTCTTATCTGCTCGTGCTGGTCATCCGAACCGGCGCCCGAGCGAGCCGGACCCGAACCTGGCCCCTCCCCAAGAAAAATACTTCGTTGGACGATGATCCTAAGGTCACGTACAGATTATACAATTGAACATCATCGGATCTTAGATTAATGTCGCCACGGCGCACATCACTAAACTTTGGACGGGAAAAAAATCTTTAAATAATCCCGGGGGGATTCTACGTATTTTTTCTTGATGTTAATACTAATTGCGACAAATAAAACAGGGATTCCTAAAACGCGATTGGCCCCGGCCTCGGTCCGTGGCGTTAATAATGGAATAAACTAAATTAAGCTTTACACTAAAGAAGCATTTAGTCGGCTAAAAATGCGTTGAGTTACAAGAACCAACCTCCTCCTTTCCTTTTTCCACATAATTTTTTTTAATGAATTATTTTATTCCCTTCTGCCCTTTCATTTCGCTCTCGCCTTGGTCTTGTCAAAAAAGAATTAATGCATTTTTTATTTAAATAAAAAATTTCCCCCTCTCAACAATATTATAATATCAGCTTTTTTGCCCTCCGTCCATTATTGGGGATCAAATTAAGTTTCCTAACCGGAATATTTAATTCCGCAATTGCCAATTTTCCGGGCACCTGTCCCTTGTCGTCACTGCTCAGGATAAGCATCGCGGGGAAATTGGTGTCTTGGCTTTTCTTTTCTTTTCTTTTTTATTCTCTTTTGAATTACTTAAATGTGGAGCTGGTTTTATGTTGCTAATTATATATTAAAAAATACACCTTTTTTCTAACGATTATCGCCGAATTTTGGCAGGGTTTTGTCTGTGGTTTTGGCTCTGTTGACTAATGAAATTGTCGATTATTCAACGGGTCTTGGGGCAAATTTCTTTTTCGGTTCTTGTCGTGTATTAATTTTTTTGTTTATAGAATTTTTAGAATTTTCTTGGTTTTAGCTTAGCGTAAGTCCTACACTTGGCTCCACTATAAGGTCCTATTCGCAATTACGTATGGCTGGAGCGATGTCGACGTCCGCCGACTCAAAATTCGAGTTGAATTTTTATTTTTTTTAAAAAAATACGTGCATGATACGTACGTATGTGTGAGAAAAAATTGACTTGCGGGTTTCTTTGGACTTTGCTTTCTGGAACGTATCCGTGATGTACTGCGATGTATGGGAAAGATACATTGATAATTTGATAAGGACATGTACAGCGAAACATAACCGTGGCGGTTTGGACTTTGGGTTGTGAAGTAGTTGGTTCGAGGATCCGTTTGGCGCGAGTCAATGAAGATAGTTGAAGATATCAAATGTGTCGAGATGTGCAAATTGCATGATCCTTGGCTATGGAAAATCGAAACGATGAATCCACTCCTACCATAACATGACCACTTTGGCAAATTATTTGGTATAAAAGAAGTGCATTGCTTTTTTTGGAACATTGGTCTTCAAATTATCGTTATTAAATCAATCAAGCTGATGCTTAATTTATTATACGGATATCGATTCGATCATGAAGCTTTTTAATTTTATTGATTTATTCTTAAATCCTTGCACAAATTTTCAATGCGGTCATTTTAGTCAATTTTAGCTTAAAATTGTTGATATAAACGATCTAGTCATTATTGGTTGTTCTTACCATATGACATATTACATTAGAATTTCACATAAAGTTGCATGATGCTTAAATTGACAAAAATTGAAAAGTTTGAATTGAATTAGCATTTGTGTAACAAGTTTTAAAATTGATTGGACAATTACCCCATCATTAAGTATGCAGCTATCCCTATAAGGTGGAGTACGGAGAGATTCTCGATGGTAATCAAATAATTAGATCTTTATATAATTAGATTCTCTAAACTTTTAGCCATTGCAACTGCTCAGCGTTATGAACCCGCTGAGGAATAGAATTAAAGTATTAGAGTGCTAAGATTGACATGGCCATCCATCGTTTGATTTAAAGGGGAACAAGATGTGTACTAAAAAAGTAATAAAGTCATTAGTGGTTTTTGTCATAGGACACTTTAAAAAAATAGTAAGACCTTACGAGAAAGTTCAAGGTTATTCACTCGGTTAAGCAGTGACAATGCAGACACGGCGGCCTCCGGTGGAAATCACATTGTTTAGTACAACAAGCAAAGGTCTAATCTGACATTTAATTTCTTGAGCAACTTCTCAAGACTCAGCCAAAACCTCCATAAAATTGTTTTTTCTCTCTCGTGTGTATTTCGAAATAGTCCTTCTGGTTGCTTTCCATCGATTGCCACGTAGGATAAATAGTAATGGTTGGACCATCACGCCACGTAAGCGAAATCAGGCAAAAATCAACTTGAGAAGATTATGAGTGATTAGTTTCAAAATAAGGTCAATTCCCATCTTAAAATTGGATCGGGCGATTGGTTCCCTGTTTGTGGAAGTGTGAATCGACTCACTCGATCTTGGAATCGAGATTTGGATCGATGATTTCGTATTTGGTTTCTTCTATCCCTACGAGTGGGGAGTTTTCCAACATTAAAGAAATTAAAAAGTACTAATTAGGATTGCTTTAGAATAATAATAATAAAAATTTTGATCGGTTTGTCAATTTTGTTGGTGCGATTTTGTTGGTTAGGTTCTTTATGTGGGCCAGAACCAAACGTCCTCGAGAATCCCATGAACTAGCTAGTCGATCTTCAAATTAGTCGAGGTCGATGCACCTCCTAGGAAGGATTACATTGGAATTTCACGTAAAAAGCTAAACTAACAAAATTGAAAAGCTAAATGGAATTGACATCGGTACAATCAATTTATGACTAATTGGATAATTTTCTCATAGTATTTATGGATAAGTTGTGTAATCCACAAGAGACAAGAAACGATGAATCCGGAGATGGTTGTGTTTATGGCGGTCCTTGTCACCTAATGGTTTGCTTTGGACAAAGCCATTACCAAGTTTTCATGATGATAATAAAAGAACCAATTAATGTAATTGTTGGTATCAATAGCCAACGTAGCTAGTACATAGAAAATTTGGTGTATAGGTATGTGCCTTTAAGACAAGTTAAATGTTTTCCAATGATATCGCGTGTATCGTTCGGTTTATTTCAGTTATATAATGAAGAAATTACTTGAATTCAAATTATAATCGAATTTATCGTTAGTCAGAATTAGCATATTGTTCTATTTTGTGGTTCTTTATGATCGAGGATGATAGCCCAAATAAGGGTTGCCATTGTTTCTCATTCGAACGTGAACTAGAGCATTCTCGAACGAACTTCTTATCCACTTATATCTTTGACATCAACATTTTTTAAGACGTTTGGAAAGCCGTGGTGATGAGCTCGTCGATCTTGGACTTCCCGATCTAAGTATACAGTGTAACGACTATTCTAAACCTAGCATTTTACATCAATAGAGGACCCGACCCTTGTTTTTCGTAATCAGGGCGCATTTAAGTGGGGGCATTATAAAGTGTTGCGATATTCATAGGCATAATTGACAGCACTTCTCCATCAATCACAATTGTTATTAATAGCATGGAAAACCGATTTTTTCAAGTTGATTATGACTTGACAGGAAGACCTTAACATCCTTTCTAGTGCTCCAAACTATTTTGGTGAACATCGTCAAGATTAGCAAAATTCGCTTTCTCCTTTAATAATTCGGAAAAGAAAGAACCTCCTCCTCTGAATGCCTTCTTTAATGGATTTTGAAAATGATTTGCTCGCAGAGGTGTTGGGAGTTGATGTAGGTTGCGAGGTTTTTAGTGAATATAATTTGATATTAAGTAGTTGAATAATATATTAGTATGAGTAAGCTCGAGAGGTAGTAAGTTCACCAGAAAATGACACAATTGAAATTGTGATTTTTTTTCTTTCAGCGTCTTGATATTGTCATAACTTTTAGTTTTATTGATATAATATTTGAACTTTTAACTAGCGTTCAATCTAATAAGAACTACATGAAAACATTCAATTCAATCTATGAACTTAAATCAATGAAAGGATAATATTAGATACTTTTATATAACTAAGGATTATATTGAATATTTACTAAAAATAAATTCAATGATCACATTGAACAATTAAAAGTTCAAATGTCTAGGTCCATTGAAGAGATTAAAAGCTTAAAAAAAAGTATTAACCATTGGATCAAAGTTCAATGATCATTCATGTAATAATCCTTAAGTTCATTTAGGTATGTCGATAGGCTAGTAATTCAAAATTCCACACTCCATATATCTCGTTCAAGATATTAAACTTTCATTATTTCAAATAATGGGAAGGTTCATTCAATTCGATCTCATGCAAGCTCGAGATGGACAAAATCTACAACAGATGATAACATAGAAAGGCATGGATCATCAAGTTTTTTGCTAATTTGTTATATGTTGTCTCTGTCATTGCCTTGGCATAAATTGCCAAGTTTTGCTAATTTGTTATGTTGTCTTCGTCATTGCGTTGGCATAACTTGCAATCGAACTCACTCTAGGGGTTCTTGAGCAATGGCATAAATTGCCAAGTTTGCTAATTTGTTATATGTTGTCTTCATCATTTGCATTGGCATAAATTACCAATTGAACTCCTCTAGGGGTTCCTTGAGCAATGAAAACAACTTGGACGACTCATCATGAGAAGTGTGGTCGCAAGTTTAATTATTACTCAATCGAATCTCTGTATTACAATACGAAAGTAAGCCCTTGAAATCCCTCATCTCAATGTGAATAGCTTTGTACTCAATAGAGCGATTCCTTCTCTCATTAGTGTTATCGTTAGCGTGTGTGTCTATATATATATATTTAAAAAAAGGGCCTTATATGCAAGAGATATTATCGAGATTATTAGACACTAATCACTAAAGTCTAGAGTGGGGTTGGACCACGATTCCATCCCGGAGAAAAAGTCAGAGAGAGACAATGTATGGACGTATTCAACTGAGGTTTTCAATGCTCCCAGAAAAAATATCAAGGAGACTTCAAAAGGATCAATCCACTTGTACCACAGCCATCAAAAAGCTGCCATTACAAACGAGGCCCTAATCCCACATTTCTTTTTCTTTTTTTTGCAATAAAATATCTGGAAATACCGAACAACAAAAATTTAAATAATATCTCACTAGGACTCAATGGACAATTTTTCGACACTTGGTCATCCTAGTCGGCAGCAACATCGTCAGGCCAAAGGGCAACGAAGAAAAGTAAAAATAGACAGCCATTTGTACATGTCTTTGTTCTTGAAAGATCATCTTTGTTGTTCGTCGATTCCCCTTATTGTCTAAAGCATGTGTGAATATTACTTCCTTATCAACATGATTAGCATGCATAGCATCATTCATGTGTTGATGCTGGGTAGGTCATTTTCCGCTCGTCGATTGGACATTTACTTTTTTCTAATGAACAACCATTTATCTTCAACGTCGGCATTCTGAAAATTACAACTGATAAAATTATAACCGCCGACAACAAAGGAGAAACGTAGGATCAGATGCTTCTTGGGAAAAATGATTTGGCAACGTCGCTTTTGCTAATGCATACTTAACCCACATAAATCTTGCTCCCCCAAAAAAGAAAAAAAGAAAAAAGAAGACCATCCTTGCTATGAGTGCCTAATCAATCAAATCTCAATAGCCTTTTGCTAAAATTACACAGGCAGTACGGGCTTAATCATGTGGTTCTTAGGGGACGGCCCGTTGGACACGAAATAAAGGTTTGTCTTTTCCTTTTTCTTAGTTGGAAAACAATATCAAAGGAGTACCCAAAAAAAAAAGTGAGAAAAAACTATATAATTAATATAATTTTAAATAATTTTTTAAAAAAAGTAATGGGGATGGTCCGAATTTGACTGAGGAATGCGGGGTGGTGGTACATTGAGTCAAAGTAAGCCCTTGCAAACCCCACTTGCTATTTATTTATTATTTATTTATTATTTTATTATTATTTTATTAAACGCGTGGCGCGGCACGCCACGCTTGACCAACCGAAAAAGGAAAGAGCTTCGTCCGCCGTGTTCCGCACTTTGCTTTTTTTCTTGCCGTTTTATGGACTGTTGCCCCGCCTCGTCCTGTCGTTTCGAGTCCCCGCCTCAATAATTGAAAGCCCCGCGTTGGGCCCCACCTCTGTGGGCCCCGGAACGCTACGCTTAACTTCCTTGAACGGCCGACCTTGGTCCTCTTTTTCAACATCAGTCTCATTTTTTTTTTTAAAATATTTTTTTTATTCTTATTGCATCGTTTTTATTTTATTTTTATTCTTTTTATCATTAGGGCCAGGTGATATCAGATTAGTTTTCAGACGACGGGCGACAGGCTCCAGGCTCTTCGGCCGATGAAGTTAGAGCAGTCCAAGACGGTTCGCCTCGATTTTCCTAGATCCTTGACATTATCGATCGAGCAAATATATAGTCTTCGTTGGCCAGGGTGGCATTCCTAATTCAAACTGCACGCCTTAGATTAGCATAGCTCACTGTTCGTAAAGTGAAATATCCAAATCGGAATTAAGGGATTGACGATTATCAATTATAAAATTGAAATCATTCTTCATTTATCCTCCAATTGAATTAAATACATCATTTTAGTTAACTCATATCGCGTGATGTCTTAAAGCGTGAAAAAGGAAGAGCTATCACCAATAAATTTGTATTATTTGTTTTTATAATAAACTAGTATCGGTTATTTACTGAACATCACACTACACTTCACTGTGAATGAGATCAAATAAAAGTGACAACATGATGGGACTCGAGTCCACTTTAATAGAAACATATGTATACTTCAATTTTTTTCCACACGGCAATTGATGCCTTTTGATTATGTCAATTGCATTTGATCTTTTAATCATATCACTCAAGTCCTAAACCTTCTAATAATTTATTAATGTAGTCGATTGATTAGTTTTGGTAAAATTATTGATTGTGGGCAGCCGTCCTCTATTTGACATAATTGGTAGTGACATTAACAAATTTTATTACTTTTTTTTCTTTCTTTCCTTTCCTTTTCTCCCACACATATCGATGAAGGCATTGGCCCTTGCCCATATCCAGGAGAGGCCACAACTCACCTATTGGCTAGCAAATGACACAAGCTCCTTGCCAGTGGCTAGCAAGGGCATTGCATCTCTTGCTTGGATCTTAGCAAAGGCATGGGGAAGATGTTGGCCATCGCTTGGATCTGGACGAGGGGTTGATGCTCTGCCTATTAACAAGGCCACAACCCACGCCAGCCTACGGTAGATAATTAAATTGCTGTTATCATTTCAAAGTTGTAGAACATAGAAAATTATATAAAACAAGAAAAAAATATTTTGAAAGTTTAAAATCAATTCACGTCGGCATTAATTAATATCGCGTATACAATCCTTATATATTAGAATTAATTAGATGGATTACATTATTAAATTATCATAAAATTTAGGACTCAATCAATACAATTAACAATTTAGGATTGAATTGTCATAAGTTCAATAGATTTAGAACTTTTCTACTTTTCCCCCAATAATTTGTCCGTGCATTGAAAGGAAATGTGTAATGAACCCTAATCAAAGGGCATCATCTTCTTCCTTCTTAACTAGCAAGTTGCCAAGGGAGTGCGAAGACTTTAGGAACGCTCACGATGGTCCAGCAACTCGTACTTTGCCTTTTCGTCGCTTTCTCTCCCTCTCTTTCTCAAAAGCAAGCATTAACAATACTTTACCCTAAAAATAATTTTTAAAATTTTGGGAATGTGACTTCTTGACTCTTTTAATCGATAATGGGACAGATCGAAAGATATTGCTTTTCCATTCATCAAGCCCACTGATCTAAGTATCTATTATATCTTTTTTTTTGTTTTTTGATTTAAGGATTTGAGCAAGAACAAGTAAAAGTGAGTAGGTAAGCATTCTGTAGATGACTCCATGGTCTATCGCTTGATATTATCATACTATTATTTGTTGTTATCGTAATTGCATGTTGCTCTTGGCATCGCCCTCATTTAATGACATTGTACTTAGTTTTCTTTTTTTCTTTTTTCTTTTTGGTTTGTTTCTTTTCTAGTGGCTAGCCCTATGCATTCCACCAAAAATATCCCTTTCTCCACGGTTAATTTAAGGTTTCCCGGAAAGTATCCCTTGAAGATTTAGGTGATAGATA
>CM027863.1:22505441-22507941 GCA_016097605.1 Eucalyptus guilfoylei | reverse complement strand
ACAGACTCATTAAAAAAAAAAAAAACTCATAAAAAAAAAGATATGACCTTCTACTCAAATTCTTTCTTTTTGATAGGAATCAATAATAAGAAATATTGAAATCCGATTGGATTTCATCCAAATAAAATATTCGATTTCATACAAATCGAGTAGTATATTAATGAATAAGGGGAGCTATTCCGATTCCATCGAAATGGAAGAATCAAAGAATTTGTCCTACAGATTAAGATAATTCGAGAAGTTTTGATTGAATTATGATCAAAAGAGGAAAAAGAATCGAATAATCATTCTATGATGAAAATAGAATAAACGCCCATTTTGTGTTGTGTGCATACCAGATATACACTATCCAATCAAATAAAAAAAAATTCATGGGATTATTTATGAATTTTTAATCAATCTCCGAGGTAAGGGGTTGAGAGATATAAAACTCGAAAGGAATTTTTGAATTCAATTCTTATGGAAATGGAATCCTAGTCTAAATAGAATCATGATCGAAAAGTATCCATTAATCATAGTCGAAAAAAAAAATAGATAGACCGATCAGTTGATTCCTTACAATTCATCGATTGAATTCCTTTAAAAATATCATATTTTC
This sequence comes from Eucalyptus guilfoylei, assembly GCA_016097605.1. Classification (NCBI taxonomy): domain Eukaryota; kingdom Viridiplantae; phylum Streptophyta; class Magnoliopsida; order Myrtales; family Myrtaceae; genus Eucalyptus; species Eucalyptus guilfoylei. Next base: position 22,507,343 of record CM027863.1, on the reverse strand, counting down.
ACAAAAAAGATTATTTTTATCTACCGGGAAGGTTTTTGATGAAAAGTTTTTTTTCGTTTTCTAATTGATTGTCCGCAACTATCTAAGAATCGAGTATGAACGACTCGCTATTCATTCGGTTGCTGGGACATAATCATTATGTAGGAGAGATGGCCGAGCGGTTCAAGGCGTAGCATTGGAACTGCTATGTAGGCTTTTGTTTACCGAGGGTTCGAATCCCTCTCTTTCCGTACCTTAAACTAATTTACCAATGTTACTAACCACAATGTATCAAATAACAACGCATACCCTGATTCCAAAAGTTAAAACTTTCTTTGATATAGATTTGATATTCCTAATTTCATTTCTATGGTACGTCAAATACTGGAAAGAGCGGACAAGGGATGAAATCTCCCTACTGATTATGATACATTAATGGGAGAAAAATCCCTGGATAATCCCCTTATCTTACGTCCTTTTTTACTTACCCGAAAAGGGTCAAATTGTCCGAACCCTTCTTATTTTAGTTAGGTTTAAGTCTGACGAGAATAGTATTCTACGACTAGCAATTCATTTATTTTCAAACCGATCCATTTACTATCGATTATTTGATTGACTAATCCTTTATATTGAAATGGGTGAAGAGTCAAATGTTTTGGCACTTCCTCATGGGGGGATGAATCAAGATAATTTTGAATCATAGCTCTCGATTTTTGATCATCCCTCGCCGTAATAATATCTCGTGGTTTGCAGCGATAACTTGGTATATCTACTATACAGCCATTAACTAAAATATGTCTATGGTTAACTAATTGGCGGGCTTGAGGAATAGTCGAAGCCATACCCAATCGGAAAAGGATGTTATCCAAACGCATTTCAAGTAATTGTAGTAAAACCTGACCTGTTGACCCTTTTGCTTTTCCGGCGATACGAACGTATTTAAGTAATTGTCGTTCTGTAAGACCATAATGAAAACGCAATTTTTGTTTTTCTTCTAAACGAATACGATATTGAGATTTTTTCCCAGAGCGCGATTGGTTTCTAAGATCGCTTCGGCTCTAGGCCTTTTACTAGTTAGTCCTGGTAAAGCCCCAAGACGGCGTATTTTTTTGAAACGAGGCCCTCGGTAACGCGACATAAAGACTCCTTTATTTTTGAAATTTCATAAACCTAAAATAAAACTGAACTAAATTAAATGATAAATGAATAAAAAGAAAAAGCAAAACAAAAAAGTGACCTTTGAAAAAAGGGGAAAAAAGCCTTTTCAATGTTCTTTGATTTCAAAAAGACATTATCAATCATGTGAAAAATCAAAACAAATAGAAAAAAGCCGGCTATCGGAATCGAACCGATGACCATCGCATTACAAATGCGATGCTCTAACCTCTGAGCTAAGCGGGCTCAAAAATAGTAGAAATTGTACATGCATAGGAATTTAGTAAACTCTTGGGATCTTTTCTATTAATATGAACTATTCATTATTAGCTATTCATAATGAATATGATGAATATGGATTCATATGAATTGAATATTGAATATAGAAAAGTAGAATATCCAATAAATATTGGATAGTATAGAAGATAAGGATTCATATAGTGATATAGAATTTTGATCTATTTCTCAATTATATGCTTATCAATACTTAATATTTTAATATTAATTAGATAATAAGAAATAAGATTCTCTTTTTCATTTTTGAATGCATCAAATGACATTTTTTTTTTTTTTTACTAATTCAATTCTATTACTTTTTATATTATCACTAATCTTTTTATATTATCACTAATATTTTATTAACTAATTTAATTTACTGTTATATCATCTATATAAAAATTCGAAATAGAATCTAACGAAATAGAATAAATAGAATCGAACTAAATCGAAATACTAAATAGAATATAGAATAATCGGATTAGAATCTTA
>CM027863.1:22477941-22495441 GCA_016097605.1 Eucalyptus guilfoylei | reverse complement strand
ATAAACAATTCAAATGCTTCTATTGTTTGCTCTTGTTTGTTGTGTTGGATCCACAATTAATCTTATGGATCTTTAGGATTGGTGTATTCTTTAAATCCCTTAGTTTCGGATCATGAATGGAGTCAAGTATCACAACCCCTTCTACCCATCCTGTATATTGTCCTTTTCGTTCCGTGTTGGAATAGACGAGATTTTACGAAAAAAGTTATTGATAAAAGAGAACAAATATTTCTTTTTTTTCGAGGCGAATTTGACACAAGATGAAGGAAGGAAATCGCTATTTCAATTTCAAATAAAAAAAAAGAATTTAGAATATTCTATAATAAAAAAGAGTTCCATCATATATAACTATAGTTATAGTGAAGTAATACTCCGGGTTCTCACAAAACAAAAGAAAATACTTTTTTTCAATACTCATTCCTTATTTTATTAGTTAATGATTATTTTATTAGTTAATGATCTAGTGATTGGATCTCTATGCTTATTCCGATAGAAAATGAAATATTCAAATGATTTTTCATCGAATGACTATTCATCTATTGTATTTTCACGTAAATAGGGGTAAGAAAGTTCTATGGAAAAATGGTGGTTCAATTCGATGTTGTATAAAGGAAAATTAGAATACAGGTGTGGGCTAAGTAAATCAATTGATAGGTTTGGTAATCCTATTGAAAAAACCAGTGTAAGTGAAGATCCGGTTAGAAACGATACGGATAAAAAGATTCCTAGTTGGAGTGAAAGTTCTAGTTACAGTAATGCTACTCATTTAGTGGGCGTCAGGGACGTTCGTAATTTTATCTCTGATGACACCTTTTTAGTTAGAGATAGTAATAGGAATATTTATTCCATATATTTTGATATTACTAATCAAATTTTTGAGATTGACAATGATCCTTCTTTACTGAGTGAACGAGAAAGTTCTTTTTTTAGTTATCGGACTTATGCTTATCTGAAGAATGGATCTAAGAATGATGATCCGCCCTGTGATCGTTCCATGTATGATACTAAATACAGTTGGAATAATCACATTACTAGTTGCATTAACTCTTATCTTGGTTCTCAAATCTGTATTGAGAGTTCCATTTTAAGTAGTAGTGACAATTCCAGTGACAGTTACATTTCTAGTTACATTTATGGTGAAAGTAGAAATAGTAATGAAAGGGGAGCTCCAGTATAAGAACTAGCAGGAATGGTATTGATTTCACTCGAAGAGAAAATTCTACTGATTTCGATTTGACTCAAAAATATAGGCATTTGTGGGTTCAATGCGAAAATTGTTATGGATTAAATTATAAGAAACTTTTGAAGTCCAAAATGAATATTTGTGACCAATGTGGATATCATTTGAAAATGAGTAGTTCAGATCGAATCGAACTTTCGATTGATCCAGGTACTTGGGATCCTATGGATGAAGACATGGTTTCTCTGGATCCTATTGAATTTCATTCGGAGGAGGAACCTTATAAAGATCGTATTGATTCTTATCAAAGAAAGACAGGATTAACCGATGCTGTTCAAACAGGCACAGGTCGACTAAACGGTATTCCCATAGCAATTGGAGTTATGGATTTTCAGTTTATGGGGGGTAGTATGGGATCCGTAGTAGGCGAGAAAATCACCCGTTTGATCGAGTATGCTACCAATCAATTTTTACCTCTGATTCTAGTGTGTGCTTCCGGAGGAGCACGTATGCAAGAAGGAAGCTTGAGCTTGATGCAAATGGCTAAAATATCTGCTGCTTTATATGATTATCAATCCCATAAAAAGTTATTCTATGTATCAATCCTTACATCTCCTACTACTGGTGGGGTAACGGCTAGTTTTGGGATGTTGGGGGATATTATTATTGCCGAACCTAATGCTTACATTGCATTCGCAGGTAAAAGAGTAATTGAACAAACATTGAATAAGATAGTACCTGAAGGTTCACAAGCGGCTGAATATTTATTCCATAAGGGCTTATTCGATCCAATCGTACCACGTAATCCTTTAAAGGGTGTTCTGAGTGAGTTATTTAAGCTTCACGCTTTTTTTCCTTTGAATTAAAATTCACTTATTAAGTTAAGTGGAGCCTTAAGTCAAATTATTTTGATTTTATTTAGTTACATTTTTGTATTTGTGTGCGAACAATTAGGTAGTTTATCGGAATCAAAGTAAAAATTCTAAAGAAGACTTTCTTTTTTCTTTGGTGACATAATATTTAATTGTAAATTGTAGAAAGAATCGTGCGGATAATTCTTTTTTTTTCTACCGATATTCCTGATTATTAATTAGGAAACCTCTAGCAACAAGATAAAAAAAGGGTTCCTTCTTCAAAATTCAAATTGGGCAAGGCAAATAAAATAAACCGAAGGTCATCTTTCCTTCTTGCTTTGTATGTATAGTATATATAATTCAAATCTAGAAAAGATAGATATAGAGTATCTTTTCTTTCTACTATATCTTCCGAGAATCTCTATTTTTACTAAGAATCCTGTTGTTGGATTGAATTCTAACAAATCCTTCGTGAATTTGTAAGAAACTCTTTATTTTTTCAATAAAATAAAAATTCGAATTCAATTCGAATTTGAAGACAAGAATAGAATAGATTATCATACGTATATTTCTCTATTTCATGTAGAAAGATAAAGAAGAATAAGTCTCATTTATTTAATTATCCATTCCTTACACTTATTATTTAATATATATAGTCACTTCGATATACTCAATATAATTATATACGAATTATAATTATTCTAAGATATCTTTCTAACAATAACAGGTACAAATATTAAATCGAGGTACCCATTCTATGATAATTTTTAACAACTTACCCTCCTTCTTTGTGCCTTTAGTGGGCCTAGTATTTCCGGCAATTGCAATGGCTTCTTTATCTCTTCATGTTCAAAAAAACAAGATTTTTTAGATTCGATAGGTGCAAATCTTATCTATTTTTTTCAAGACTTAGATATAGATAACACAGATATCTATTTAGTAGAATATGGCAGTTTCTTCCGAACATAGCTTTTATGTATGCGTAAATATATGGGTAAATAAATTATAGCAATTTTCAAATAGATCGGAATCGAGGTGGATGTAGGAAATGGAAAGTCAATGTATCTATATGTGGATATCTATAGGAGATCATATAAAAGGGATATTCTTATTTTAGACCTAACCGATTTGATCTAACCAATTTGATCTAACCAATTAGATGAATTACTCCTAAAGGCTTACATTCGAATGACACTAGTTGATGAGAGTTACTTCGGAAACAAAAAAAACGAAAGTCAAATTCATTTGGACTATTTTCTCAATTCCAATAAAATGCAACTGGATCTAGTATGAGTTGTCGATCAGAACATATATGGATAGAACTTATAGTGGGGTCTCGAAAAATAAGTAATTTCTGCTGGGCCTTTATCCTTTTTTTAGGTTCACTAGGATTCGTATTAGTTGGATCTTCCAGTTATCTCGGTAAGAATTTGATATCTTTAGTTCCGTCTCAACAAATTCTTTTTTTCCACAAGGGATCGTGATGTCTTTCTACGGTATCGCAGGTCTCTTTATTAGTTCCTATTTGTGGTGCACAATCTCGTGGAATGTAGGTAGTGGCTATGATCGATTCGATAGAAAAGAAGGAATAGTGTGTATTTTTCGTTGGGGATTTCCTGGAAAAAATCGTCGCATCTTTCTACGATTTCGTATGAAAGATATTCAGTCCATCCGAATCGAAGTTAAAGAGGGTATTTATGCTCGTCGTGTCCTTTATATGGAAATCAAAGGACAGGGGGCCGTTCCCTTGACGCGTACTGATGAGAATTTGACTCCGCGTGAAATTGAGCAAAAAGCCGCCGAATTGGCCTATTTCTTGCGCGTACCGATTGAAGTATTTTGAAATGAACTTGAACTGAAGAAGAAATTCTTTCCCAGCGGCAGGGACAAAATTCAAGAATTCTCTGTTCTTTCTTCAGCATAGCATAGCTTAATAAAATTTTTTCAGAACGTTCATTCGAGCCAAAGTATACGTATATGGAACATCCATAAAACGAAATCTTTTTTGTATGCATAAAAAAGGATTTATGCGTATGGAAATCCACTCAACTCAATTTAGTAAAAAACAAGTAAAAGTAACAAATCGAAATAAAATAATAGATTCATCTCGTATATCAAAACATTTCGGAATAAAGGATTTCTCTTTTTATTTTCAATATGAATTGATAGGTTAGATACAAATAGATCATATCTTGGAAATTCTCTCTCCTTTCTTTTGTCAATCGACTTTTCTTTTTTTTTTTATCTTTTCTTTTGTTTTTCTTAATGATCAAAGGCAAAAGATTGCTTGGATCTCTTATAAGGATAACTTTTCTGTCTTGTTTTGCCACTCATCTTTGATCATTACATTAGGTTTTGAATTTATGATCGGTAGATCACAATATTCTTAATAAATCTCTCTCCATTTTTCCTGGACTAGAACTGTGGGGTAGCTGGCCATTTTTTTTTTTTTTCGAAAGATTTTCTTTTTTGATAGAAAAGACAAAGGGAGTTCTTTTGGCTTAAAATCCGAATAATATTCATTACTTGCTTGAATTGGTTCTTTCAAGCATTTCTCGAAAAGGGCTTCGAATTTGATCAATTCAATTGAGGTATCTGGAAACAAGATTTTTTCTTATTTCTTCATTTGAAACGGGCTCTTATTCTATTTCTGTATTCTTTCTAAATTCAAGGACTAACTACTGAATCACAAATAAAAAACAGGGAATAGATTCATAGGTCCGATGCCCTGTAATAGAACTTAGGGTTAATAGAAATAGTAGATCACATAGATTCAACAAATGAGGTGGGTTCATTAACAATTCAAAGATGAAAAAATGGTAAAAAAGAAAGCATTTCTTCCTCTTCTATATCTTACATCTATAGTATTTTTGCCCTGGTGGATCTCTCTCTCATTTAATAAAAGTCTTGAATTTTGGATTACTAATTGGTGGAATACTAGGCAATCCGAAACTTTTTTGACTGATATTCAAGAAAAGAGTATTCTAGAAAAATTCATAGAATTGGAAGAACTCTTACTCTTGGACGAAATGATAAAAGAATACCCGGAAACACATCTACAAACACTTCGTATAGGAATCCACAAAGAAACGATCCAATTGATCAAGATGCACAATGAGGATCATATCCATATGATTTTGCACTTATCGACAAATATAACCTCTTTCATTATTTTAAGTGGTTATTCTATTCTGGGTAATGAAGAACTTGCTATTCTTAACTCTTGGGTTCAAGAATTCCTATATAACTTAAGTGACACAATAAAAGCTTTTTCTATTCTTTTATTAACTGATTTATGTATCGGATTCCATTCGCCCCATGGTTGGGAACTAATGATTGGCTATGTCTACAAAGATTTTGGATTTGCTCACAACGATCAAATTATATCGGGTCTTGTTTCTACTTTTCCAGTCATTCTGGATACAATTTTGAAATATTGGATCTTCCGTTATTTAAATCGTATATCTCCATCACTTGTAGTGATTTATCATTCAATGAATGACTGATCTAACTAGAATATTTGTTACTTTGTAACATAAGGTACATAAGCAAAGCATTTCCATTTTAAGACGTACTTACTCTTTCTACCCTACAGGGATTTCTCCTACTCCTTATATTCCAGTGAAATGATTTCAATAAAGTAAATAGCAGAATTGTGGATAGGGAACTATACAAGCGACCTACCTAATTTTATTGTAGAAATTTTCGGGATCAATGATTGGACCATGCAAACTAAAAACACCTTTTCTTGGATAAAGAAAGAGATTATTCGATCTATTTCCGTATCGCTGATGATATATATCATAGCTCGGACATCCATTTCAAATGCATATCCCATTTTTGCACAGCAGGGTTATGAAAATCCACGAGAAGCGACCGGACGTATTGTATGTGCCAATTGCCATTTAGCTAATAAGCCCGTGGATATTGAGGTTCCGCAAGCGGTACTTCCTGATACTGTATTTGAAGCAGTTGTTCGAATTCCTTATGATATGCAAGTTAAACAAGTTCTTGCTAATGGTAAAAGGGGAGGTTTGAATGTGGGGGCTGTTCTTATTTTACCTGAGGGATTTGAATTAGCGCCTCCCGATCGTATTTCGCCCGAGATGAAAGAAAAGATAGGCAATCTGTCTTTTCAGAGCTATCGCCCCAATAAAAAAAATATTCTTGTGATAGGTCCTGTTTCTGGTCAGAAATATAGTGAAGTCACCTTTCCTATTCTTTCCCCGGACCCCGCTACTAATAAAGATGTTCACTTCTTAAAATATCCCATATATGTAGGCGGGAACAGAGGAAGGGGTCAGATTTATCCCGATGGGAACAAGAGTAACAATACAGTTTATAATGCTACAGCGGCTGGTGTAGTAAGTAAAATCATACGAAAAGAAAAAGGGGGTACGAAATAACCATATCGGATGCGTCAGATGAACGTCAAGTGGTTGATATTATTCCACCAGGGCCAGAACTTCTTGTTTCCGAAGGCGAATCTATCAAACTTGATCAGCCATTAACGAGTAATCCTAATGTGGGTGGATTTGGTCAAGGAGATGCGGAAATAGTACTTCAAGATCCATTCCGTGTCCAAGGCCTTTTGTTCTTCTTGGCATCTGTTATTTTGGCACAAATATTTTTGGTTCTTAAGAAGAAACAGTTTGAGAAGGTTCAATTGTCCGAAATGAATTTCTAGATTCGCGGATTTCCAATATCAAATTCGTAAAAAGAATCAAATTTTTGTTTTGACAATTCAATCATATTATGTATGATTAAAAATTATGAAAAGCTTTTTGCTTGTTTCTATTCCAGATGTCGATATCGGGAATTATTTGTACCGCATTACTAGTCATAGTATGTATAGTGTGAAAAAGATTATTTTACTTTATCCCTTCTTTTTTTTAAGCCAAATTCGAGCGGTGTCACTAGGTCACTCTTGTGAGATTGAAATGTCATAGAATGGATCAATCGTTTTCTATTCTAATAGAATAAATCAAATCGAAAATTTCACTGGATACTAAACATAAAATAAGTAAGTGGAGAATAGAAAACAAAGGATTATTCGCCTTCTTCTTCTTAGTCTTTTCTTTGACACAAGAAAGGAATGCAGAAAATTCCTTTCTTGTGTCAAAGAAAACCGGTTTTTGATCCCGTTAGTAAAAGATTACTATCTTTAGTTTATATTTTTTCCAGGTTTATCAGAACCCCTACTTTATATTTATTACGCATACATATATAAAATACATATATAAAGTAGTGAACAAACAAAAAATAGAGGGAAATCTTTTGATAAAATAGAACTTATTCTAATGAACTTAGAAAAAAATTCAACTTTGATGAGATAATAAATAGAGTAGAGTAAGGATCTATTCGAAAAGGATTTGCTTTGGATAATATCTGATTGATAGAAATATATATTGTAATTGTGTCATTCAGGAAAATCAAATCGAGCGATTCCTTCTTTCTTCGAACTTTGAAAGATAGATAAGATACTATCAGCGAATAAGAGATGTTCTAAATCAATTAATGAAATTTTCAAAAACATTATCAGAAAAAAAATGAAATGAAGTTTTTTTTTTCAAAATCGGGAAAAGTTATTTATTTTTTATTTAGACTAATAAAATATTATGAAAGCTTAAGAAGGATCCCCTTGCCTTCTTAAGCTTTCATGTCTCCAACTTAGTTCATCTTATTATTAGATTATTACAGAGATGAACCCAACCCGGAGTATGAACCATAAAAGAAAATACCTATTAAACCAATCACAAGAATACCAGTTACAGTACCTATTATCCAAAGAGGAATCCTTCCAGTAGTATCGGCCATTTATCCCGCTTCCCTCCACCATTTCTTTCATCAAAGTTGTCATGCTAAAGACATAAACAGCCATAGATAATTATGAGATGTGATCCTTCCGAATGGGTTAAGATAATTCTTATTATGATTTAGTATTATACTATTCTTTTTTCTTCTCTTAATTGAAGAAATAATTGGAAAATAAAACAGCAAGTACAAAAATGAGTAATAACCCCCAGTAGAGACTGGTACGATTCAATTCAACATTTTGTTCGTTCGGATTTGATTGTGTCGTAGCTCTATAATTTTTATTAGGTTTATCGTTGGATGAACTGCATTGCTGATATTGACCCTAAAAAAGAAACGGTAGGTACAGCTAGTCCATGAACAGCTAACCATCGCACTGTAAAAATTGGATAGGTTCGATCTATGGTCATTGGGTCCTCCTAAAAAGATCTACTAAATTCATCGAGTTGTTCCAAAGGGTCAAAACGGCCAGTTATTAATGGAATTCCTTGTCGGCTCTCTGTAAAATATTCGTTTGGACGAGGGCTTCCAAACACATCATAAGCTAAACCCGTGCTGACGAATAACCAACCCGCAATGAATAGGGAAGGTATAGTAATACTATGAATAACCCAGTATCGAATACTGGTAATAATATCAGCAAAAGAACGTTCTCCTGTGCTTCCAGACATGCTGAGCTCCACATATTCTTGTACAGTTAAAGGGGGATCGATTCCATAAAAGATGATATCAGTAAATGGAAATTCACTGAAGTTCCATCCTTGTTAGATCGTCAATATTGTACCAAGGGTGTTTTTCGAATATACCGAATCAGTATAGCTATCCTTATTCTGACACAGCAACGCAATTTTAATCAGTATGAAAATGAAGTACTCGATAATTTCTTTATTCTTTTCTGGTTGCTTGTCGATGTAGAATCATGCATGTATTATTCAATATCGAATTTCTCCAATTTCTATAAGGTTTCTTTCTCTCCATTTTTTCCACAATTCAATTCGATGCGAAATTGAAAAATCTCCTTTTCAAAGATATAAGCTTAAACTGTAGAAAAGTTTTTTGTTGGAATCTTTTTTTTTTCATTTTACATTTTAAGAGGAATTGTTTCCTCGTAGAGTAACAAGTAAAAGGGGTAGATAGTATTGAAAAAAAAAAGAGAACAACAAAAAAAATAGAATTGAAATAATCAGTATTCGTGATGCACACATTGTTTTCTTGTATTAGATCGAAAGGTTCTTTCTGGAACTAGCTGCGAGGATGGGAATTTATGATATGAAAAGACAATTTCTATTTCTAATAAATATGGAAAAAAAATGTAGAACCTAGAAAAGAAAGAAAAAATTATAGGAATTACTAGTCTTAGAATCGAGTTGGACAAAAAGAAAGATTTGATTTTCGTGAGTGATTTGATCAGTTGTACGATACCTTTGTTATTTTTACTTTATTTATTTTCATTTTTACTCATTAAATTCAGGAGTAGATTCATTCACATAATATCTCAAATCACAAGAAAAAAAGGTGTTATTGTTATAAGGTCACTCTTTATTCTAAAATCGAAAAATAGATTCGATACGATTAAAAAAAAAGATCAAAAGAAAAGATAAATGATTTTCAAATTTTGTTCTATATGGATTCGAATTTCTTACTATTTTTTTATTTTAATATTAGTCGACTCAAGAATTATCTAATGAATCACTTGATTCGAAATTAAGGGATAGGTAGACATTACAAATGATTAATTGATCTCTTTTTCTACCTCCCTTACTCTATGTTTTTGTTAATCCCGTCTATAATGATTGATGAATTAACAACTATCAATTGAACTTATTCTTTCATTTGAATTGGTATTTTTGCTTATCTTCGTATATTGAAACTTAGGGAAGTGCTTTCTAAACATATGTATAAAAAGAACACATTTCATTTAGCTCCTTCATCTTCATGCTTACTATAACTAGTTATTTCGGTTTTCTACTAGCAGCTTTAACTATAACCTCAGCTCTCTTTATTGGTCTGACCAAGATACGACTTATTTGAAATTAATTGAATGAACACAACGCATAAAAAGAAATCCTTCTGTGGTATTGATAGACTCTATAGTTCCTTAGAGAGTCAATTTCCAATTAGTGGTCATTGAGATTCATGGGCAATGCGGATTACTATATAGGGATAGATATTACCTCTCCTTTTTCCCTTTCAAAAAAATTGAAATGATTGAAGTTTTTCTATTTGGAATTGTCTTAGGTCTAATTCCTATTACTTTAGCTGGATTATTTGTAACTGCATATTTACAATACAGACGTGGTGATCAGTTGGATCTTTGATTAAATTAATTAACATCTTTTTTTTTTTTAATTGACCTCCTCTTTTCTTTAATCCAAAGGAGGTCAATTTAAGATTACTGGTCAATTATTTAATTGTAATTTTGGGACTAACCTAACCAAGAATTGAATCACGCTCTGTAGGATTTGAACCTACGACATCGGGTTTTGGAGACCCACGTTCTACCGAACTGAACTAAGAGCGCTTTCTTATCTTCTTATCATTATCACACTAGCTAAAACTAAAAAAAAAAGAAGAGGATCTTTTTTATAACCCGAATACATCTTGTATGCATAAGACTATCATATAGAATATGATATAATAAAAAAAGATTATGTATGCCTGATTTTAATCGATTTCAATAAATCCCTCGTTACTGCTCAGACGAGAAGTAATAGGTAGGGATGACAGGATTTGAACCCGTGACATTTTGTACCCAAAACAAACGCGCTACCAAGCTGCGCTACATCCCTTTCAATTGGTCTACAGTTTCATTTTATAGAATCCCTGTCTTGTTTTCAAAATCCTTATTTTCTCCATTGATATATCCAAGTTATCTTGCCATTTCTTTTTTTATTCTCATGTAACATATAATAATAGTAGAAGGCTTATATACACATGAATATGAAACCCATCGTAAAAAATAACTAAAAAAGGGAATATTTTTTGGGAATGCTCAGTCGGAAGGGACGTCTTTTTCGGTTTTAAGAAAAGAAAAATCTTATCTACCGGATCATTGTAGATTTCAATTGGAATTAGGAATTCCGTGTACAAATACAAGCGGTCCTTAACTACTTACATATATATTATATCGGATCATATATGTATTAACATTAGGCATTACAATAAATAATACAATAAATAAAAAGAATAAAGAAGGAGGATTTAAAATGCGAGATCTAAAAACATATCTTTCCGTGGCACCGGTACTAAGTACTCTATGGTTTGGGGCTTTAGCAGGTCTTTTGATAGAGATCAATCGTTTATTTCCGGATGCGTTGACATTCCCTTTTTTTTTTCATTCTAGTTATTGACATGGGAAGGGGTGAAGAAGATTAGAGATAGAATCAAAAGATTTGTGACTAATCCCTCCCCCTCTTTTTTTTTAGAAAAAATAGAATTCGATACAATATATTAAGTAGAAGTATAATCAAGAAAGGAGGAAAGAGAAATAAAAAAGGTAGATTCAACCTCGGCGAAATTCGGGTTTTCTCCAATTCCATTTAGAAATAATATTGTGAGAACAGAAATGTGTCTAGGGCAAGAAGATCATACAAGATCTTTTAATAAAATACTGTACATTGAATCGAATTCGATTCAAAATATACCTAAATATTAGTTTGTTGTTTTACTTCTGATTTTTTTATTTCTTTTTTCGCAGAAAGTAGAAGAATTGGTTGAATCAAAAACGCAAAGGAGGTTCATGGCCAAGGGTAAAGATGTCCGAGTAACGGTTATTTTAGAATGTACCAACTGTGTTAGAAACGGTCTTAATAAGGAATCAAGGGGTGTTTCCAGATATATTACTCAAAAGAATCGACACAATACGCCTAGTCGATTGGAATTGAGAAAATTCTGTCCCTATTGTTACAAACATACGATTCACGGGGAGATAAAGAAATAACTCGAATCAAGTGCCTGTGTGTCACTCTTACAAGTAACACGAAAAGGACATATTCTATATATACCATATTATTCTATATATTTTCATTTTAGTTAACATAATATAACTAACTAAAAAAAAAGCCAAATCAAATCCTATATTTTGAATTTGAAATCTTTTTGGATCAAATTGAAATAGGATTTTGAGGATAAGGAATAAACAAACCATGGAAAAATCCAAGCGACTCTTTCTTAAATCCAAGCGATCTTTTCGTAGGCGTTTGCCCCCGATCCAATCGGGGGATCGAATTGATTATAGAAACATGAGTTTAATTAGTCGATTTATTAGTGAACAAGGAAAAATATTATCTAGACGGGTAAATAGATTAACCTTAAAACAACAACGATTAATTACTATTGCTATAAAACAAGCTCGTATTTTATCTTTGTTACCTTTTCTTAATAATGAGAAACAATTTGAAAGAAGCGAGTCGACCGCCGGAGCTACTGGTCTTAGAACCATAAATAAATAAAAAAAAGTAGACTTACTTTACTCCTCAGTAGACTTACTTTACTCCTCAATTGAACCCAAATAAAAATCCGAACTCAAACACAGATTGATATTTTGTTCGAAAAATCATAAGAAAAAAATTGGGGAAGAAGAAGAAATCTTTTTTTATTGGATATTGGACATATTCGCTCATTTAATTTTGAACGACTTTATCATATTCTCTTTATCATACTAATTTCTACTCTACCTTCCCGGAGTTCATTCTCCAGCGAACTCCATTTAAAATGTTCTGACAAATTCCTTACAATTTCCTTTTTTATTTTATGATCTGATCTCATTAGAAATCATATAAAGACAATTCCTATTTAATATAGCTATTTGTGCAAGTATTTTACGATTAAGAAGCAACTGTCTCTTGTACAGATTGTGTATTAATCTACTATAACTATAGGATACTCTATTCCCGCGAATTACTGCATTTATCCGAGTGATCCACAAACGACGAAAATCTATCTTTTTCCTATCTCTATCTCGATGAGACGAAACCAAAGATCTTATTTTCTGTTGAATAATTGTTCGAGTAAGTCTTGAACGAGCCCCCCGAAAGCTTGATGCAAATAAACGAATTTTTGTTCTACGTCTCCGAGCTATATATCCTCGTCTAATTCTAGTCATTGAATAAATGAAACTTTCATGAATAACTAATTGATTTCCTTTCTTTCAGTTATTCTTTTCCCTTTTCCTAGTTTATTAATAACAAAACGGATTCTTCCAATGTATAAAATAAAAATTCCAATGGCTTTTGCTACTATAACCTTCCCGACCACGATTTGTCTTTTCTTTTTTTATAGTCATTTCACCTCGAAACGAGTATTGATACTAGGTATCAAAAAACAGAAAAAAGTAATAAATAGAAATGAATAACGAAATAGTGGATTCCATCGTTTCTATGGTTATGTCTTAAACGGTGAGGTCCTCTATATATACCGGAGTCCCTTACTTCATTTAATCAATGGTATTAGCAAGTTGTACAGTTTACATTCTTCGGCTCTACCTATGAATTATCTAGTAATAGGTCTTTCACAACGAGATCTACCTATACAGTAACGGTATTTAATTATGAAAATTGGATGGGGTAGCTGACCCTCTTAGTCCGTTTTTGCAAGAGTATAGGCATAAGATTTCGGCTTTGAAAATAGGATTTCCCCGCTTAATGAATAACTATTTGTTACCAATGAGGAATTTTTTCTCATCGGAAACCATAAATTTCATATACAATAGAAGAATTGAATAGATCTTTTTTTTAGTTTTCGATATATAGATAGTGAACGACCTTCTTCCTTCCATTTTATACTATTCACTAGTACTGATCATTGATACTGGAAAATTTCTTTCCCTTTTTTTCTACCAATGGTGATCTGAACGAGTCGCACATACACCCTAGTACATGTTCCTCGACGCTGAGGACATCCCCCAAGAGCGGGGGATTTCGTGACATTTCTGATTGGCTGTCTTGTGTTTCTAATAAGTTGTTTAATAGTTGGCATGTTGAATCGTATACATAATAAATGGGCTGGTTTAGATCGATCCTAACCGGATGATTATGAATTACTTCTCTATTTAATAGATGAATAGAATATTATTAAACCCGGTAATAAGTAAGAAGAGAAAATATCAAAGTGGCGATTTGCTTAAACTTACTGCTATTTTTTTTTATTCAATCGCTACAAGATCAACAATTCCATGAGCTTGGGCTTCTGTTGCTGACATAAAAACATCCCTTTCCATATCTTCGGATACAACCCATAGGGGTTTGCCCGTTCTTTGTACATAAACTCTTGTGATGGTTTCGCGCAGTTTCAGCAGTTCTTCTGCTTCCAGGATAAATTCTCCCGTTTGTGCCTCATAAAAAGAACTCGCAGGTTGATGTATCATTACCCTGATAATATAAAAAATGATTCCTCTATCTCGCATGATGAGGTGAGGAGAAGAGATAAAGAATAATAAAAAAAGAAAGATAGAATTGAGCAACCGTACAGGCATCTTTTGCGCATTGCATACGGCTATACAATGGAATTCACTTTACCTTCCATTTCCATCGAAGAAAGAGAAAAAATATAGATAGAGGGTTTATCCGATTCAGATCGGCAAATGATCCAATTACCATCCTTCCTTTCGGAGCAGTTAAAAAATACTATGATGGCTCCGTTGCTTTTTATATATTTATCTCGTCTTTGATTCAGCAATCCCAAAGTTTCTTTTTTTTTTTTTCGTACTCTTTCCTAACAATAACATAAATATTGTTAAAAGTTTTCTGTTGTGAAAACAAAAAAGTTTGTGACGCTGAAATGGTAATGGTCACCGATAAATAAGGTAAAATCGAGAATACCCTTTATTTTATACTAATTTCATACTACTCTTTCGATATATAATCTAATGTTTTGAAAAAAGAATTTCTCATATCGAATTCGAAGTGCCATGCTATTATTACTTAATATTCCTATTTCATATGGCGAAGGCATAGTCTTTTTTTTGTTCTTAAAAAACTCATTGGCGCCAAGCGTGAGGGAATGCTAGACGTTTGGTAATCTCTCCGCCGACCAGGACAAAAGATCCCATTGAAGCGGCTAATCCCATGCATATTGTATGCACATCGGGTTGCACAAATTGCATAGTATCATAAATAGCTACTCCGGGGATTACCCATCCGCCAGGAGAGTTTATAAACAAATACAGATCCTTGTTATCATTCTCTATACTGAGATATACCATAAGACCAATAAGTTGATTCGTCGGTTGATTAGGATAAAATTTATATCCCTTAAGAGCCGTACATGCATCTTTTGATGCATACGGTTCAACAAAAATTGCGAAAAAAAAGAATCAATGTGTAGATTCCAGACCTCTTTTTTTTTTTTTTTTTCATAGTAGGGCCCTTTTCTAATCTAATTTTTGAATTTCTTAATGAAGCGACTTTTTTTTCTTCCATTTTTCAAGAAAGATGAGTTTTGGTTTTGTCCCTTTTCCCTCCACAAAAAATCCATTAAACTTATGAAATAAACTTCTCATTGATGTATTGTTTCATCGAGATCTAATCCAAATTTCGACGTATTTATCATATTACTCGCTTGATTAAAAGTTTAAGACTACTCTCTTATTATATAAAAAAAATATTTTATGATCTATAATATAAGTAGTAGTGTAATCATAAATATATTACCAATTGGGTTTTTCTAAACGGAGTCTGAATACTTCATTTTATTGGTCCAACCAATCCAACCATAAATTATTCTATAGACTTTTCTAATTGATAATAGAAATTGGAATACCCTCCAAAACAAAAAAGGATATAATTTCACTTGATTTCACTTCACGCTCCAATTTTTTGATAATTCAAAATCTTTTTGGGCGAAACAGAGGATATCTCGATCGGGGGAGAGAACGGGGAAATCCCATATGACCCGATATATCTGACAAGTCGCACTATACGTCAACCCAAGAGGCATCTTCCTCTCCAGGACTTCGAAAGGGTACTTTTGGAACACCAATAGGCATAAAATGAAAGAAAAAAGAATTAAGTACTATATTTCACTTTGATGTGGAAGCGTAACAATGCGTTTATTTTCTTAATAATATTGTCTTTTATCATATTTTATCCATAGATTGGGAAAAAAATTCTTACGAATAGGTTTTTTGAATGATTAACAAATATGTATGCATTCGTTCATAGAAAATGGGATCAACCCCATTGCGTATTGGTACTTATCGGATATAGAATAGATCTGCTTCTCTTTGTTCCTACGAACCGAATTGTTCCATTTTTACTAAAAAAAGAATAGAACAAATATTAATCCTTTCTCCGAGATAATCCCCTGAAAAGGGAGGTCCATAGCATATTTTTTCCAATGCAATAAAGTTACATAGTGTCTATTTTTCGTTGATAAAGGGGTATTTACATGGGTTTGCCTTGGTATCGTGTTCATACCGTCGTATTAAATGATCCCGGCCGTTTGCTTTCTGTCCATATAATGCATACAGCTTTGGTTGCTGGTTGGGCCGGTTCGATGGCTCTATATGAATTAGCAGTTTTGATCCCTCTGATCCCGTTCTTGATCCAATGTGGAGACAAGGTATGTTCGTTATACCCTTCATGACTCGTTTAGGAATAACCAATTCATGGGGCGGCTGGAGTATTACAGGAGGGACTATAACAAATCCGGGTATTTGGAGTTACGAAGGCGTGGCCGGTGCACATATTGTGTTTTCTGGCTTGTGCTTTTTGGCAGCTATCTGGCATTGGGTGTATTGGGATTTAGAAATATTTTGTGATGAGCGTACAGGAAAACCTTCTTTGGATTTGCCAAAAATTTTTGGAATTCATTTATTTCTTTCAGGAGTGGCTTGCTTTGGGTTTGGCGCATTTCATGTAACAGGATTGTATGGTCCTGGAATATGGGTGTCCGATCCTTATGGACTAACTGGAAAGGTACAACCTGTAAATCCAGCGTGGGGTGTAGAAGGTTTTGATCCTTTTGTTCCGGGAGGAATAGCCTCTCATCATATTGCAGCAGGTACTTTAGGCATATTAGCGGGCCTATTTCATCTTAGTGTCCGTCCGCCCCAACGTCTATATAAAGGATTACGTATGGGCAATATTGAAACCGTCCTTTCCAGTAGTATTGCTGCTGTCTTTTTTGCAGCTTTTGTTGTTGCTGGAACTATGTGGTATGGTTCAGCAACTACCCCTATCGAATTATTTGGTCCCACTCGTTATCAATGGGATCAGGGATACTTCCAGCAAGAAATATATCGAAGAGTTGGTGCTGGGCTAGCCAAAAATCAAAGTTTATCAGAAGCTTGGTCTAAAATTCCTGAAAAATTAGCTTTTTATGATTATATCGGTAATAATCCGGCAAAGGGGGGATTATTCAGAGCGGGTTCAATGGACAACGGGGATGGAATAGCTGTTGGGTGGTTAGGACATCCTATCTTTCGAGATAAAGAAGGGCGTGAACTTTTTGTACGTCGTATGCCTACTTTTTTGAAACATTTCCGGTTGTTTTGGTAGACGGAGACGGAATTGTTCGAGCCGACGTTCCTTTTCGAAGGGCGGAATCAAAGTATAGTGTTGAACAAGTGGGTGTAACTGTTGAGTTCTATGGTGGGGAACTCAATGGAGTCAGTTATAGTGATCCTGCTACTGTGAAAAAATATGCTAGACGT
>CM027863.1:21114896-21122396 GCA_016097605.1 Eucalyptus guilfoylei | reverse complement strand
GAAGAAGAAGAAGGAGAAGAAGCGGAAGAAGGAGAAGGAGAAGAAGGAGGAGAAGAAGGAAAAGTAGGAGAAGAAGGAGAAGACGAAGAAGGTGGAGGAGGAGAAGAAGAAGAAGAAGGGGAAGAAGCAGAAGAAGGAGAAGGAGAAGAAGGAGAAGAAGGAGAAGAAGGAGAAGGAGAAGAAGAAGAAGGAGAAGAAGCGGAAGAAGAAGAAGAAGCGAAGAAGGAGAAGAAGCAGAGCGTAAGAAGAAGAAGAAGAAGCAGAAGAAGAAGAAGAAGAAGCGTAAGGTAAGGTAAGAAGAAGCAGATTCAAAGAACAAGAAGAAGAAGCAGAAGAAGTCAAGAAGAAGCAAGAAGAAGAAGAAGAAGAAGCAGAAGCCGGCGTAAGAAGAAGCAGATTCGAAGAAGAAGGAGAAGAAGCAAGAAGAAGGAGAAGAAGGAGAAGAAGCAAGAGAAGGAGAAGGAGAAGAAGAAGAAGAAGGAGAAGAAGCGGAAGAAGGAGAAGGAGAAGAAGGAGGAGAAGAAGGAAAAGTAGGAGATGAAGGAGAAGACGAAGAAGGTGGAGGAGGAGAAGAAGAAGAAGAAGTGGAAGAAGCAGAAGAAGGAGAAGGAGAAGAAGGAGAAGAAGCAGAAGAAGGAGAAGGAGAAGAAGAAGAAGGAGAAGAAGCGGAAGAAGAAGAAGAAGCGGAAGAAGGAGAAGAAGCAGGAGCAGAAGAAGAAGAAGAAGAAGCAGAAGAAGAAGAAGAAGAAGCAGAAGCAGAAGCAGAAGAAGAAGCAGATTCAGAAGAAGAAGAAGAAGAAGCAGAAGAAGTAGAAGAAGCAGAAGAAGAAGAACAAGAAGAACAAGAAGAAGAAGGAGCGGAAGAAGAAGAAGAAGCGTAAGAAGAAGAAGGAGAAGAAGGAGAAGGAGATGAAGCGTAAGGAAGAAGGAGAAGAAGGAGAAGAAGGAGAAGGAGAAGAAGAAGAAGAAGGAGAAGAAGAAGGAGGAGGAGAAGAAGGAGAAGAAGGAGAAGAAGAAGAAGGAGAAGAAGAAGAAGCGGAAGAAGAAGAAGAAGGAGAAGAAGACGGAGGAGGAGAAGAAGAAGAATAAACGGAAGAAGAAGAAGAAGGAGAAGAAGCGGAGGAAGGAGAAGAAGCCGCAGAAGGAGGAGAAGAAGGAGGAGAAGAAGGAGAAGAAGGAGAAGAAGAAGAAGAAGAAGAAGAAGAAGGAGAAGAAGGAGAAGAAGGAGAAAAAGAAGAAGGAGAAGAAGGAGAAGCAGAAGAAGGAGAAGAAGGAGAAGAAGAAGAATGAGAAGAAGAAGAAGAAGGAGAAGAAGAAGGAGGAGGAGAAGAAGGAGAAGAAGGAGAAGAAGAAGGAGGAGGAGAAGAAGGAGAAGAAGAAGGAGAAGAAGGAGAAGAAGGAGGAGGAGGAGAAGAAGAAGAAGCGGAAGAAGAAGAAGAAGAAGAAGAAGACGGAGGAGGAGAAGAAGGAGAAGAAGCGGAAGAAGGAGAAGAAGAAGAAGAAGAAGAAGAAGAAGAAGAAGAAGAAGAAGCAAAGGTAAGAAGAAGAAGAAGAAGAAGAAGAAGAAGAAGAAGAAGAAGAAGCAGAAGAAGTAGAAGAAGCGAAGAAGCAGAAGAAGGAGAAGAAGGAGAAGGAGGAGAAGGAGAAGAAGGAGAAGAGGGAGAAGGAGATGAAGGAGGAGAAGAAGGAAAAGTAGGAGAAGAAGGAGGAGAAGAAGAAGGTGGAGGAGGAGAAGAAGAAGAAGAAGTGGAAGAAGCAGAAGAAGGAGAAGGAGAAGGAGGAGAAGAAGGAGGAGGAGGAGAAGAAGAAGAAGCGGAAGAAGGAGAAGAAGGAGAAGAAGCAAGAGAAGGAGAAGGAGAAGAAGAAGAAGAAGGAGAAGAAGCGGAAGAAGGAGAAGGAGAAGAAGGAGGAGAAGAAGGAAAAGTAGGAGAAGAAGGAGAAGACGAAGAAGGTGGAGGAGGAGAAGAAGAAGAAGAAGTGGAAGAAGCAGAAGAAGGAGAAGGAGAAGAAGGAGAAGAAGCAGAAGAAGGAGAAGGAGAAGAAGAAGAAGGAGAAGAAGCGGAAGAAGAAGAAGAAGCGGAAGAAGGAGAAGAAGCAGGAGCAGAAGAAGAAGAAGAAGAAGCAGAAGAAGAAGAAGAAGAAGCAAAGGTATGAAGAAGAAGCAGATTCAAGAACAAGAAGAAGAAGCAGAAGAAGTCAAGAAGAAGCGTAAGAAGAAGAAGAAGAAGCAGAAGCTGAAGCAGAAGAAGAAGCAGATTCAGAAGAAGAAGGAGAAGAAGCAGAAGAAGGAGAAGAAGGAGAAGAAGCAGGAGAAGGAGAAGGAGAAGAAGAAGAAGAAGGAGAAGAAGCAGAAGAAGGAGAAGAAGAAGAAGGAGGAGAAGAAGGAGAAGTAGGAGAAGAAGGAGAAGAAGAAGAAGGTGGAGGAGGAGAAGAAGAAGAAGAAGTGGAAGAAGCAGAAGAAGGAGAAGGAGAAGAAGGAGAAGAAGCAGAAGAAGGAGAAGGAGAAGAAGAAGAAGGAGAAGAAGCGGAAGAAGAAGAAGAAGGAAGAAGGAGAAGAAGCAGGAGCAAAGAAGAAGAAGAAGAAGCAGAAGAAGAAGAAGAAGAAGCGTATGTATGTAAGAAGAAGCAGATTCAAGAAGAAGAAGAAGAAGCAGAAGAAGTAGAAGAAGCAGAAGAAGAAGAACAAGAAGAACAAGAAGAAGAAGGAGCGGAAGAAGAAGAAGAAGCAGAAGAAGAAGAAGGAGAAGAAGGAGAAGGAGATGAAGCAGAAGCAGAAGAAGGAGAAGAAGGAGAAGAAGGAGAAGGAGAAGAAGAAGAAGAAGGAGAAGAAGAAGGAGGAGGAGAAGAAGGAGAAGAAGGAGAAGAAGAAGAAGGAGAAGAAGAAGAAGCGGAAGAAGAAGAAGAAGGAGAAGAAGACGGAGGAGGAGAAGAAGAAGAATAAACGGAAGAAGAAGAAGAAGGAGAAGAAGCGGAGGAAGGAGAAGAAGCCGCAGAAGGAGGAGAAGAAGGAGGAGAAGAAGGAGAAGAAGGAGAAGAAGAAGAAGAAGAAGAAGAAGAAGGAGAAGAAGGAGAAGAAGGAGAAAAAGAAGAAGGAGAAGAAGGAGAAGCAGAAGAAGGAGAAGAAGGAGAAGAAGGAGAATGAGAAGAAGAAGAAGAAGGAGAAGAAGAAGGATGAGGAGAAGAAGGAGAAGAAGGAGAAGAAGAAGGATGAGGAGAAGAAGGAGAAGAAGAAGGAGAAGAAGGAGAAGAAGGAGGAGGAGGAGAAGAAGAAGAAGCGGAAGAAGAAGAAGGAGAAGAAGAAGACGGAGGAGGAGAAGAAGAAGAAGAAGCGGAAGAAGGAGAAGAAGAAGGAGAAGAAGAAGAAGAAGAAGAAGAAGAAGAAGAAGGTAAGCAGAAGAAGAAGAAGAAGAAGAAGAAGAAGAAGAAGAAGAAGAAGAAGAAGAAGTAGAAGAAGCAGAAGAAGCAAAGAAGGAGAAGAAGGAGAAGGAGGAGAAGGAGAAGAAGGAGAAGAGGGAGAAGGAGATGAAGGAGGAGAAGAAGGAAAAGTAGGAGAAGAAGGAGGAGAAGAAGAAGGTGGAGGAGGAGAAGAAGAAGAAGAAGTGGAAGAAGCAGAAGAAGGAGAAGGAGAAGGAGGAGAAGAAGGAGGAGGAGGAGAAGAAGAAGAAGCGGAAGAAGGAGAAGAAGGAGAAGAAGCAAAGAGAAGGAGAAGGAGAAGAAGAAGAAGAAGGAGAAGAAGCGGAAGAAGGAGAAGGAGAAGAAGGAGGAGAAGAAGGAAAAGTAGGAGAAGAAGGAGAAGACGAAGAAGGTGGAGGAGGAGAAGAAGAAGAAGAAGTGGAAGAAGCAGAAGAAGGAGAAGGAGAAGAAGGAGAAGAAGCAGAAGAAGGAGAAGGAGAAGAAGAAGAAGGAGAAGAAGCGGAAGAAGAAGAAGAAGCGGAAGAAGGAGAAGAAGCAGGAGCAGAAGAAGAAGAAGAAGAAGCAGAAGAAGAAGAAGAAGAAGCAGAAGCAGAAGCAGAAGAAGAAGCAGATTCAGAAGAACAAGAAGAAGAAGCAGAAGAAGTCGAAGAAGAAGCAGAAGAAGAAGAAGAAGAAGCAGAAGCTGAAGCAGAAGAAGAAGCAGATTCAGAAGAAGAAGGAGAAGAAGCAGAAGAAGGAGAAGAAGGAGAAGAAGCAGTAGAAGGAGAAGGAGAAGAAGAAGAAGAAGGAGAAGAAGCGGAAGAAGGAGAAGGAGAAGAAGGAGGAGAAGAAGGAGAAGTAGGAGAAGAAGGAGAAGACGAAGAAGGTGGAGGAGGAGAAGAAGAAGAAGAAGTGGAAGAAGCAAAGAAGGAGAAGGAGAAGAAGGAGAAGAAGCAGAAGAAGGAGAAGGAGAAGAAGAAGAAGGAGAAGAAGCGGAAGAAGAAGAAGAAGCGGAAGAAGGAGAAGAAGCAGAGCGAAGAAGAAGAAGAAGAAGCGTAAGAAGAAGAAGAAGAAGCAGTATGCATGGTATGCAAAGAAGAAGCAGATTCAAGAAGAAGAAGAAGAAGCAGAAGAAGTAGAAGAAGCAGAAGAAGAAGAACAAGAAGAACAAGAAGAAGAAGGAGCGGAAGAAGAAGAAGAAGCAAAGAAGAAGAAGAAGAAGAAGGAGAAGGAGATGAAGCAGAAGCAGAAGAAGGAGAAGAAGGAGAAGAAGGAGAAGGAGAAGAAGAAGAAGAAGGAGAAGAAGAAGGAGGAGGAGAAGAAGGAGAAGAAGGAGAAGAAGAAGAAGGAGAAGAAGAAGAAGCGGAAGAAGAAGAAGAAGGAGAAGAAGACGGAGGAGGAGAAGAAGAAGAATAAACAGAAGAAGAAGAAGAAGGAGAAGAAGCGGAGGAAGGAGAAGAAGCCGCAGAAGGAGGAGAAGAAGGAGGAGAAGAAGGAGAAGAAGGAGAAGAAGAAGAAGAAGAAGAAGAAGAAGGAGAAGAAGGAGAAGAAGGAGAAAAAGAAGAAGGAGAAGAAGGAGAAGCGAAGAAGGAGAAGAAGGAGAAGAAGGAGAATGAGAAGAAGAAGAAGAAGGAGAAGAAGAAGGATGAGGAGAAGAAGGAGAAGAAGGAGAAGAAGAAGGATGAGGAGAAGAAGGAGAAGAAGAAGGAGAAGAAGGAGAAGAAGGAGGAGGAGGAGAAGAAGAAGAAGCGGAAGAAGAAGAAGGAGAAGAAGAAGAAGGAGGAGGAGAAGAAGAAGAAGAAGCAGAAGAAGGAGAAGAAGAAGGAGAAGAAGAAGAAGAAGAAGAAGAAGAAGCAGAAGCAGAAGCAGAAGAAGAAGAAGAAGAAGAAGAAGAAGAAGAAGAAGAAGAAGCAGAAGAAGTAGAAGAAGCAGAAGAAGCAGAAGAAGGAGAAGAAGGAGAAGGAGGAGAAGGAGAAGAAGGAGAAGAGGGAGAAGGAGATGAAGGAGGAGAAGAAGGAAAAGTAGGAGAAGAAGGAGGAGAAGAAGAAGGTGGAGGAGGAGAAGAAGAAGAAGAAGTGGAAGAAGCAGAAGAAGGAGAAGGAGAAGGAGGAGAAGAAGGAGGAGGAGGAGAAGAAGAAGAAGCGGAAGAAGGAGAAGAAGGAGAAGAAGCAGTAGAAGGAGAAGGAGAAGAAGAAGAAGAAGGAGAAGAAGCGGAAGAAGGAGAAGGAGAAGAAGGAGGAGAAGAAGGAAAAGTAGGAGAAGAAGGAGAAGACGAAGAAGGTGGAGGAGGAGAAGAAGAAGAAGAAGTGGAAGAAGCAGAAGAAGGAGAAGGAGAAGAAGGAGAAGAAGCAGAAGAAGGAGAAGGAGAAGAAGAAGAAGGAGAAGAAGCGGAAGAAGAAGAAGAAGCGGAAGAAGGAGAAGAAGCAGGAGCAGAAGAAGAAGAAGAAGAAGCAGAAGAAGAAGAAGAAGAAGCAGAAGGAAGCAGAAGAAGAAGCAGATTCAGAAGAACAAGAAGAAGAAGCAGAAGAAGTCGAAGAAGAAGCAGTAAGAAGAAGAAGAAGAAGCGTAAGCCGAAGGCAAGAAGAAGCAGATTCGAAGAAGAAGGAGAAGAAGCGTAAGAAGGAGAAGAAGGAGAAGAAGCAAGAAGGAGAAGGAGAAGAAGAAGAAGAAGGAGAAGAAGCGGAAGAAGGAGAAGGAGAAGAAGGAGGAGAAGAAGGAAAAGTAGGAGAAGAAGGAGAAGACGAAGAAGGTGGAGGAGGAGAAGAAGAAGAAGAAGTGGAAGAAGCAGAAGAAGGAGAAGGAGAAGAAGGAGAAGAAGCGAAGAAGGAGAAGGAGAAGAAGAAGAAGGAGAAGAAGCGGAAGAAGAAGAAGAAGCGGAAGAAGGAGAAGAAGCAGGAGCAGAAGAAGAAGAAGAAGAAGCGTAAGAAGAAGAAGAAGAAGAAGGTATGCAAAGAAGAAGCAGATTCAGAAGAAGAAGAAGAAGAAGCAGAAGAAGTAGAAGAAGCAGAAGAAGAAGAACAAGAAGAACAAGAAGAAGAAGGAGCGGAAGAAGAAGAAGAAGCAGAAGAAGAAGAAGGAGAAGAAGGAGAAGGAGATGAAGCAGAAGCAGAAGAAGGAGAAGAAGGAGAAGAAGGAGAAGGAGAAGAAGAAGAAGAAGGAGAAGAAGAAGGAGGAGGAGAAGAAGGAGAAGAAGGAGAAGAAGAAGAAGGAGAAGAAGAAGAAGCGGAAGAAGAAGAAGAAGGAGAAGAAGACGGAGGAGGAGAAGAAGAAGAAGAAGCGGAAGAAGAAGAAGAAGGAGAAGAAGCAGAAGAAGGAGAAGAAGCCGCAGAAGGAGAAGAAGAAGAAGGAGAAGAAGGAGAAGAAGGAGAAGAAGAAGAAGAAGAAGAAGAAGAAGGAGAAGAAGGAGAAGAAGGAGAAGGAGAAGAAGGAGAAGCAGAAGAAGGAGAAGAAGGAGAAGAAGGAGAATGAGAAGAAGAAGAAGAAGGAGAAGAAGAAGGATGAGGAGAAGAAGGAGAAGAAGGAGAAGAAGAAGGATGAGGAGAAGAAGGAGAAGAAGAAGGAGAAGAAGGAGAAGAAGGAGGAGGAGGAGAAGAAGAAGAAGCGGAAGAAGAAGAAGGAGAAGAAGAAGACGGAGGAGGAGAAGAAGAAGAAGAAGCGGAAGAAGAAGAAGAAGAAGGAGAAGAAGTGGAAGAAGGAGAAGAAGCAGAAGAAGGAGGAGAAGAAGGAGAAGAAGGAGAAGAAGAAGAAGAAGAAGCGTAGGGAAGGCAGAAGCGAAGAAGGAGAAGAAGGAGGAGAAGAAGGAGAAGGAGGAGAAGGAGCAAAAGGAGCGTAAGGAGCAAGTAAGGAGAAGAAGAAGAAGAAGCAGAAGAAGCAGAAGAAGGAGAAGAAGCAGCGTAAGAAGAAGCAGAAGAAGAAGAAGAAGCGAAGCATTATGAAGCAAGAAGAAGAAGAAGAAGAAGAAGAAGAGAAGAAGAAGAAGAAGAAGCAGAAGCGAAGCGAAGGAGAAGAAGAAGAAGAAGCAGAAGAAGAAGCAGAAGAAGAAGAAGCAGAAGAAGAAGAAGAAGAAGAAGCGTAAGAAGAAGAAGAAGAAGATGGAGCGGAAGAAGA
>CM027863.1:21094896-21104896 GCA_016097605.1 Eucalyptus guilfoylei | reverse complement strand
AAACAAGTCTAGCTTAAAGCTTGACCAGTCACATTCTAGCGTTCTCTTGCAAAAAGGCTTTGCATCAGATGTGATAGCTCAAGTCGAGAGTAAATTTCTGTTCTTATGGTACTGAGAAATAACTTTGAAATCATATACTTCTTACCTCTAGCTTCCCCGCCGATGAGGAAACATTGACAATCGTGGGCAAGTCTGATAGTTGAAGGAGGCCAATGAATGCGTCAACCATCCTTTTGGCACCATAATAGTTAATGTTCAGGCACTCTTCAGTTAACTCATATGTCTCTGTCGTAATATTACTCCAATCGACTTGTTTCTGCATCATCAATTGAAAATTTTATGAACTAGCATCAGAAACGCAACAATGAATTTGCATTTTGAATCCTAGAGAGCTCTTTGTACCACCTCATAGAAGGAGTTAGACGCAAGAAATTCGAACAAGTTATATTGTGTTTGGATCATAATTCAACTTTGCATTGGTTGATTCCCAAATGGTTCTTCTTTGCGACGTTTCTTTGAATAACCACGTTTAACTTACTAAGAGAACGATGTTACAACTTCAGCCGTCATTTGCATCATACTCGTATTGAAAAGAAACTCCCTCTCAATATCTTCACTGAGAAGACCATAGTAATGCTAGAATTATGTATCAAGTTTGCACTCATAAAGGAAAGCAAATCTAGGCAGGAGTTCAAGTTTCATTACCAGACAGTTTTTCTTTGGTCTGAGAGGACGAATTGTTTGGAGCTGAGAAATCTTGTAATAAGAATTGTGAATTCCTTTGTTAGATTGAGAAATTAGTTTGCGAGAAATTATGATGGTCAACTACTGTCTGAATTATCGCATGTAATTGGAGCCGAGAAACACCAAGAGTATCCGAGTCACTTGAGTGTGATTTTAATTTATGTTATTTTGTATCATTTGATCCGAAGTGCAATCTTGTGCTACTCTCCTTATGGGATAAGTCACACCAGCCAACTCACCTAAATTTGGTGTTCGATTTATTTAATTTGCACAACAGGTCTCTTTGCAATGAACCTCATGCAATAACTGCTTCTAATTTTCAATTCAATTAATGTTTAAATCAAACTTCTCCTCGACCAACACAATGATAAGAGAAACCAAGAGCATACCTTTCCAATGCCGGAAACTCTCAAAGCATCAGCATCGAGAATGGATCCGCCGACACCAGCATTGTTCACCTGGGAAAGAGATTTTATTAGCACATTATTCTTCTGCAATAAATCCATAAGGCCAATCACTAAACGAGTATAAAAGTACCCAAGAAATCCTTTTCCCTTGTAATATAATGAAAAGTAAGTAATCAAATACGACCATCCGTCAATTTTGAACTGATTAGATAATGACCGAGCAATGGGGCTGAACAAATCTGCATATGACCCTTGCATCAAACAGTACATTGCACAACAGAAGGTAGATCAATGCAGCAGTGCATACTGTATGTCTTGTACTCGGATTGAAACTACATATACCAGAAACCATTCAAGAAAAGAAGCAATTACAGTACATTTTAAGCACAATTTTCTGTCGATTTCATCAAAGTCCTTACTCATTATGAAAATATTGTACCTCAGACAGACGAGGGAAGTTCAAACATATCCCGGGTTAAGGGATGGTCGCATTTTCCTCACTAGTCACAACAATGCAAGAACTTCCAAACACCTCAATCTCACATACAAAATATCTATCTATAGTCAGGGGCCTTTTCTTACAGGATGTCGGGTGCGCAGGGTCGCCCAACCTATACAAGGGCTTTTTTGCCTTTACACGTAGGAAACGCTCATGGCACTAGACTAGCATATTTTATCACAAACCATCAACTCTGAATACATGTTCGGGATATGACACTCTTATCTTTGTCGGTCCCAAAATAAAGACGAATTTCTGAGGTTTACCAGAATATCCAGCTTTCCAAATTTGCGCTTAACAAAGTCGGCAAGAGACGAAACACTGGCAGGATCAGAGACATCAAGCTGGTGGAAAATGACATGATCGGAGAGACCACACTCTAATTTGAGCTTGTCAATAGCTTCAAGTCCTCTCTTCTCGTCTCTAGCAGTGAATACCACCACAATCCCTTTGGAAGCCAAGAGCTTGCACACTGCAAATCCAATCCCCTTGTTAGCTCCTGTAACAACTGCACACCTGTAAAAAGAAGTACAGAATAAAAGGGATAAACAGATTTGCAGAGCTAAACGAAACTGGAAGAATTAAAAAGAGAAAAATGTATGAGGGTGATGGGTTCATTACCTCTCACATTTGGAGTCTGCCATGGATGATGAACTGGAAATGAAAACGGGGTCAACGAAATGGAGTTTGGCTTGGAGCTAACGAATCATCGAGAGAATCAAATACGTAAAATTTGCGGAATCACAAGAATCCAGAAGGTCAGCATCGTTAGGTGGGCAGAGTAGACATCATTAACATCGACGCACTTGTCTTTTTTCGCAGCAAAACAACGTTAATCTTAATCTAGCACTTGCAAAGACAAGACCTGATATAAATTAACTGATATAAATCAAAAGGCCAATTATTTTGCTTATCTTAAGACGTTCGCTTCTTAATTTAAAATTTATAGAGAGTATAGACGTGACTCAACTGGGAGCTACCTAGTGTTAATGACATCTATTAATGTTAAAATATTTAAATAATAAACAATGTATTTATCTAATAACTTAACGTTTTAGAATAGTTGATAGTGGTCCTATAAAATCTCATATGATATCAAAGCTGTAAGTCCCGAGTTTAAATCTCACAATGCATCATTCGCTTCCCCAATTAAATTTCCATACTTAGTACTATGCAAAAGACTAGATTAAGCATGAATGTAAGTGTTAGAATATTTAAATAATAAATTATGCCTCCAGCCCCATTTGGTTTAGCTTTCCCAAGGGGCTCTGAGCTCCTAAACCCCTTGGGAAAAATATTAGGTGTTTGGCAAGCATTTTTGGAAGCCCATTGACCAAATGTCAACATTCCGCATTTCCAAAATAGGTGGAGACTTGCTTTGAGCTTTCGGCATTTTGAAAATGCAAGTCTATTTCTATTGTTCACCCGTTGACTTTTTTTTTTGGTTGACCATTCATCTTCCTCTTCCCCAGCAGTTGTCGAAGGCCGATAATCACTGCTTGAGTCGCGTGACCTTAGGCGGCCACTGCCTGGCCGCCGACAGTTGGCCAATGGTTGGTAGGCAGCAAAGCTTCATAGGATTTGATTTATATATATATATGGATAAAAGCCCTTTGCAAATGGAGGGTTTACCAAACGGTATTTACACCAAAGTTACTTTCCAGTGCACTTTAATGTTACAATTTGTCGAATTCTAAAGCATTGCAAAAAACCCATTTAGAGCAAAGGTATTTGCATTTTCCCAAAACCATTTCCTCAAAGTCAAACCAAACATGCCCTTCATCTAACGGCTTAAGCTTTTAGAATGGTTAGCAGTAGTCCCACAAAATCCCACAATTAAAACCTATTAGATTGTAAACTCGGTGTATTAAAACATCATTTTGTTAAATTATTCGTCATTGCTTTTGCAATAGACAATAGAAGAACAATGTGCTTTTGTGTTCTCGTTATTTGGTGTTCACGATGATCCATCCATTACATTAAGAGTTTCCAGTTTGACATCTGCGAGATTCCATGTCCAGTGAAAGCTTGACTCCTGATAGTTCCCTGACTCCCTCGTCTTATGAAGCTTAGCATCCTCAGATAGAACCTGCCTGAGTTAGACCCTAAGGCATTCAATAGAATGATTTATTTCATTTCAGTTTTTCCGACAACATGTAATTAGATATGCTATGCATCTTAAGTTCAGTAATTGTTTGAGAAAGCCAAAACCTTTGGCATGGTCCTCGTTGCTCTGCAGAAACCATACAATGCAACCGAGGAGTCGCATTCTGTCTACATAAAAAATAATCCAGTTGTTGACACGAACAAGTACGTGCTTGACAAGGAAGCATGAACAGTCGCAGGAGTAACACGTCAAAATTATCACGCACATGACGTCCTGTTAATGATAGTAGAGATCGATACTTGTTGATCAACATCGATCCACATCAAAAGCACATATTCAATTGTCAGTACATGAGGACGAACTGCTAGCAACTATAGATATGGATAATGGCGATGAGTGAATAACACAATACCATCGAAGTTCTTTAAAAAGTATGAGAAGCACAAGAACATAGTTTCCAGTTCGAGATGATACAATCGGAATAGTGAAGTAACTGGCTGATGTTCACGTAAGGAGCATAGAAGCACGACTATAAAGTTCAAAATGAGCAACGCAGTTGAAATTGAAAAGAAAGAGGTGTGCGTTTTTGGAGGGAACAGTAACCACTTTGGAACAAGATCATGGGATAGTCATTACTGAAAAACTAAATCATGGGACAACAACCGTCCAAAAATAAAGTCGTGGAGCAGTTGACCGACAGTCAGATAAAAACCACCGTTTAGAAGTAGAATCATGACATTGTGAGAGTATGGGCATGCAATTTTCAGAGATGAAGGAATATGGAAGCAATCGATGGAAACCGTTCGGGGAAATGCAGCGGCTAGATCATTATAAATAGAATACCCATCTGCATAAATCAAATAAATTTACGATCTTTTTGTTACTTTTTATCCTCCTACAACGTACTTTATTTTCCTAGCTATGTCTTTCATATTCACGTTGTCAATTAAATTTCGGCGTGCATCTTTCTCCCATGAGTTCAATTAAAATCTAGCATAGAGTCTTTACATTCTCAGGTTGTGTTATCGATTAAATTCTGGCATAATTTGTTTATAGTTGGTTGCTTCATCGAGTTTGTATCTTTCAAATGTTATCATCAATTAAATTTCGACACGGTTTGTATTTGTACAGTCTTGTTCTAATTTAAGCTGTTGGTTCCTTTTGGCCTATGATTTCTCCTCTCCTAAATTGGCGCAGAACCCTGTTTTCCTTAAATAAAAACCAAAGAACGACTTTCCACGAAGAATATTTCATTGCAGGGAGAAATTTCGGCGAAACACATTCATATATATGTAAAGCAAGTCTCACTTTTCTTAGTAATTTCAATTGTAGTTATATATATAGGAAAACCAAGAAAGTACTAAGCCTATTGCATTTATACTAATTCGGTTTTAAACATTTCAATTTGGCCAATCAAGTCTTAAATCTTTTGACGATTTGCCAATGTAGTCCACTTGGCTAATTTTGGTTGAAAATGGGGAACATGGAAGATGGCCATCTAATGTGACATGTCTGATGCTGACGTAGATAATTTTTTAATAGTTTTTTTAATTTCTTCTTTCGTTGTTTTTCCCTTCTCCTTTTACAAGTAGCTAGTCGTTGGCCACATGTGATGACCGGCAATGTCTGGGCAAGGGTCGTCCTCTCTCACCAGATCTAGAGAGGCCAACCCTTAGCTATGTTAGGGCAACGTTGCTTGGCCAACCCTCACCCTCGCCCAAGAGAGGCTTGGCCAAGCTAATCTTTGCCTATGGCGAGTGAGGGTGACCCTTCTCAACCATCATCTGTGGCCGATCACCGGCCACTGGCAAAAAAATGCATTTCATGGCGGCAACTTTGGCAGTCAGTAATCAACCATAGCATGTGTATCACTCTATCGGCAATGTGAAAGAGCTTAAAAACCAGATTATACTACAAAAATTCACAAAACCCAAGAACAAGCATTTCGCAGTAAACAATCAACCAGCGTAGCATCACGTCCACACAATTTCCACAAGAACAAAACTTGAACTTCCCCAAACAAGCACTTTTCAATTATCATCTAATTAGGTTATGGTGAATCTCACAATACATCAATTTTCTTACAATCTCTTTCTCAAAGAAGACAACAAATCACATAGAAAGAAGACAACAAATCACAACCCCAGAGGGATTATTTCAAGTTTGGCATGAGAAAGAGGAAGAGTGCATACCCGGTTTCGGTCGACAATATCGACGATCACGAAGAGATTGCCGTCCTCTGCCATAGTTGCTGTGAGCCTGCCCAACCTCCACGTGCCTCTTAAAAGGCATTTTTGCCTGTGCTGAATATTTTCTAATGCCCTTATTTGCTCTCTCGCTTCCTTGCTTTCACTGGTTTCTAATGATTGACCACAGAACAAAACAGAGGGAACGGCCCGATAGGTGTGGCTCTTGGTTGACAAATTTCATCATTGTCGGGATGTCGCATGATGGCGATTCTTATCTGGTCAAGCTTTTCGGTCTTCTTTTTCTCAGCCGTGACTTGCGCACATCTCTCCTAGAGTTGCGCATGGTAAATGATCAAAACTAACTTTTCCCGGGTTCACCTTATTGGTGTCTCTATAGAGCTTCATAATCCTCTTGGCGTGACCGGTCGGGTATTGTATCCGGTAGAATAAATGGAGGCTCGAAGTCTTTAGCCGAGCGAAAAATTTTCGCATTCTTCTCCTCACCATCCGCCGCATTAAAGCTAGTTCTGAAGTTGGACTCCGTACTCTGTAGTTTTCCTTCTCATGCTCATATTTAGAGGACATCATCGACGAACTTCCCCTTTGACCACCAATCTTTCCAATTCCCTTAATTGGTCTCCTTGTGTGAGCGTGCGAGGTAGAGGCATTAGTGGCGGTGGTAGCGGTGGTAGTTTCAACTTGAAAATCCATTGGCTTTACCCTTAAGATTTTGAAAAAAAATATTAGGTAATATGAAAAAAAAAAGTATTGTTGGAAATAAGTTCGAAAAGATTATTAAAAAAAAAAAAAAGATTAACTATATAAAGTGTCAAGCACTGTTTTTAAAGATAATGATGCCCTGCGAAATACCAAAGACATTCTTCTTTATTCCACACAGAATAATAGAAAGAAGAAAACTAATGTTATGTGCATAACCTAGCAAGAAAAAAAAAAGAAGGAAAGGAAAAATCTCTTTCAACTCGATGTATCTTAAAGGATTATGGTTTGAAATTTAGTTTTATATTCAAACAAAATAGAAAGCGGTTAAGAAACCATTATAAAATAATTGGTAATTATTAAAATGATCATGGTTATAAAGCCATTATAAATTGAAGATTTATGAAGAAATAAATTAAACGTTATAAAACCATTACTTGGCTATTACAAAGTTGTTATACCATGTTAAAAAAATTATGGTTTAATGGCGGTCATAACTTCTAATAAAGCCAATACTTTCAAATATTTAAAAACTGTCGAAATATTCAACAGCTCCAGCCCCCAGATCTAGAGGGCTTGAGCTTTATCGTTGTCATGACCCTCCCAAAATGTCTTAAAAAATTGGAAAACGAGTTTAGAGGTACTACCTTAGAAGGTGGGCTAATGGTGCATCATTTAGGCGCGGGTTTTCCCAAATCCATACCTCGCATGACATTGGATTTTCATTGTAAATTCTTTTAAAGTAAGAAGATTATTAGAAGTTGGCACTAGCCATTTTGAGGTCGGCTAGGCACCAAATAAGATGCGGGAGATTCGTCTTGTTTCTCACACAACTATAGGTTCAAAATTCGGTGACTTAATTACATTAACATCTATCAGTGCTCTTCTAGTACCACTAAATCAACGGTTATTTATCTAAAAGATCACGCACTCTTAATTACCAATTGTTGTCTTAAAGGTATCAAAGCCACTAAGTAATCATGCAAATGTTCTTGAGGGGTTTATTATGATCCCAAGCTAAACCAAAATCAATATAGAAAGGGAAATTAACAAACAATATATATAAATGCAATTCAGTAAAGTAACACTCAAATATTGAAATGACTTTAAAGTAAATACGGAAAAGAAAACCTGATAGAAGTTAGGGAAAGAAGATTACAATACCAAATGAGAATCCGATGTTAAGTTGGGCAAAGAATAGACATGGCATTGTTATTACGCCTTAAGACATCGAACCTCATAAGCTTGAAAGGAGAGACTAAACCAATTTAAGGGGAGCCTATATCATCTCTCATATTATGATACCAATGTTAATCCAGCTGTTCTAACCAATTATTTAAAAGTGATTATAAATCTAACTTGGTTTTATTAAACTAGAACCTAAGCTAGTTTACTTATCAAAATTGAAACTAATCTACGTTCATTAACTAAACCGGCCTAAGCTAAGCTAAGCTAAGCTACATCTAGTTGCATTTGGAACACCATCTTGGCTTCCTCCTTAGCCGCCGATCATGGTTGCCTCTTCATGGAACCACCTTCGACCGCCACTCTTCATAGCTTCCATTCATTCATTTAATCATAGCACAACATGCACTCATGAGAATCAAACAATTAGAATTAATAATCAGTTTCCTCGGGTTCGGCTTTTGGAATTTGATAGTCCATGCTTTTCTATTTACCTAGCCACCTCCTAATAAAGCTATAGATTTTTCGGTTAAGATCACTGATAATTAACCTCCACTTGCGTTCACAAGCAATAAGCTAATATCACAAATCACTAATTAGCTCTAATCATTCCTTCTAATCTGCCCACCAAACGACATGCGTTGCAAGCCTAACATACATCTAATAATCAAGTGCATAGCAAATTATGACATGCAATTAGGCCAATTAGCCTTGGGAGACAAGCAAGCAATTAGTGAACCAAAAGGGTCACTTATTCCATATTGCCCCATTTCTAATCAATTATGTTTTAATGCAATTAATTAAGTCAACATTTCGAAATTAAACAAAATTAGCAGCAATCGAAACCCTAGGGAGTTTAGTTTAATGTTCATTCAAACCATTTCTCCCGGGAAAAGTGCCAAAAAAGTCTTAAACCTTTTGTCTTTGTGCCGATTTAGTCATAAACCTTTTTTTGGTGCCAATTTAGTCCTAAACCTTTTTACGTTGTGCCAATTCAGTCCTTTCCAGCCAAAATTAGTCGGATTTTGCTAACTGGACGCCAATCGGCTGATGTGGCCTGATCGGTGCTGACGTGGACAACTTTTAATAATATTTTAATATTTTCCAATTTTTTTAATTTTTTTCTTTTCATTTTTCATTTTTTCATTTTTTTCATTTTTTCATTTTTTCATTTTTTCATTTTTTCATTTTTTTCATTTTTTTCTTCCCTCTTCTTCCTCCAGCCGGTTGCCAGATCTCGGCGACCAGCTAGAGGAGACGGTCGGCGAGGTCGAGGTCAACCTCGCCGGCCACCTCACCAATGGCCGCGAGGGTGGCCTTGCGCGAGGCGACGAGGCTCGCCCTCGCCTGATCTGGCGAGGGTCGAGCCTCGCCCGCTTGGCGAGAGGCTGCCCTCAAGGCCTGGGCGGCGAGGCTCGCCCTCGCCGGATCCAACGAGGGTCGAGCCTCGCCTAACGAATCGTTGCCGCGAGGGAAACCAAGCGAAAATCCAAGGCCGGAGCCGCGCGACCAAGGACACCCTCGAGCTCCTGTAAAACCCTAGAGACAACGATGACAGGCGGAGGGAGGAAATTTCTAGGGCGAGATTGGGATCGAGGAACGGAGCGGGGAGAGCTGGCCTCGCGCCGAGCTAGCGGGGCTCACCCTCGCCGGATCTAGCGAGGTCAAGCCTTGCCGGCCATAGGCGAGGCTCGACCCTCGCAAGATCCGGCAAGGGCAAGCCTCACCGCCCAGCGCGAGGTCGCCCTCACAGCCACTAGCGAGGTGGCCGGCGAGGTGGCCAGTTGCCGAGGTCCGGCAACCAGCTGAAGGAAGAAGAGGGAAGAAAACAAGAAAAAGAAAAAAAGAAAAAAAATTCAAAAATATTAAAATATTATTAAAAATTGTCCACGTCAGTGCCGATCAAGCCACATCAGCTGGCCGGCGTCCAGTTAGCAAAATCCGACCAAAATTGGCCGAAAAGAACTGAATTGACACATCGTAAAAATGTTTAGGACTAAATCGGCACAAAGATAAAAGGTTTAGGACTTTTTTGGCACTTTTCCCCATTTCTCCCAATTCAGACCTAAATTACCCAGAAATTCAATTTTAACCCGACTACCCAGAAATTGACCTTGTTCAGACTCGACTTATGAAAATTGCAGCAAAAATA